>FJOG01000022.1:836110-879933 GCA_900073065.1 Phialocephala subalpina | reverse complement strand
TTCGTAGCAAAAGAAAATGTAGACATAGATTGAAAGAGACGCAGAAAGAGCTACGCCAAGCAGATAGGGGTAGATATTCACAGTCTTACTGTGGATATGTTACAAGCTGTTTAGAGACTTCCGGATATACAATTCTCCGCACAAGGTGAGCCCCCAAGATTCCCGCTCACAAACACAACCAGCACCGCTGCATACGCCGCCGTAGCCCCAAATATCTGATCCCGCCTCGCATTCGTCAGTAACCCCACACAAGCAGCGAACAGCACCGTCCACCCGCTTAGCATCCCTAGCAACGCGTGCGGATTCTTCACAATATACAACGAGATAATCGCACCGAATAACATAATCGCTGCCAGCACGGTGCTGAAAATCGCGACAAAGTGCGAGACTGACCGCTCAGAGATGTAGGTTGTGTTCCCGTCTGGGGAGGAGGTTGCGAAGAGCAGGGAGAAGTTGTTTTGGATGAAGTTTGAAAGACGGTCTTGGTCGGAGGGAACGCGCAGCGCGACAAGATCGTGAATGCTGTCGTAGGTGCGCTCGGAGGCGCCCCAAAGGCGGGGGATTTGCTGGTCTATGGGTTTGGTGGATGAGGTGTTGTTGAAGAACCAGTTGCGGAGTGCTTTTACTGTGCTTGGTGATGGAGGAGGGGCGTTGAGGAGGGTTTGGTGGGCTGCTAGTGCTGCGTCTTGGTTTCGTCAGTATAGTCATTTCCTTTCCTCGAGACTTTCTTACGATATTTCTCAAGTTTTTCTCTGATCTTCATCACTAACACCATCCTCCTCTTCTCCCTCACCACCCCCTCCTCCGCGCTCCGCTCAAACTCACTCCAATCCCTCTGGCATTCCACCGCGCTCTCATCCCTCGCCTTACTGTCGTCCTCATCATACTCCCTCAACTGCTCCTCCAACTCCGCGAGCTCAGCTTGGTAAAAGAGTAAATTCCGCGCAGAGAGCTCGTCGAAGCGCCGGTAGATGGTGGTTGTTTTGTCGGCGTCGCTAGCGATTTTGGAGGCGACGAGCGCGAACCCTCTGACGGGAGTTACATTTTGGGGGCCTAGTTCGATGTCCGGGGTTGGCATTACTGGGTCCCCTTTTTTAAGGATAGATGCATTTGATACAGTATTTAAAGGTTGTTCTGACTGGTGATGTGAGGTAGGAGATAAGAACGAGGCTGAGGTGTGCCCCGCGATGCGCCTCGGCTTGGCACCTGCAATGCCACGTAGGTCGAGGCAGCAGCTGAACTTCGAATTTCTCCTTCATTCTGCGCTTTTGTTCCTTCCTACTTCCAACCTTGCCTCTCTTTTAACGACCGTCCATAATTGTTTTGCAGTTTAAGACGTTGGAAGGCTTCAAAGAGGTTGAATATAATTACCCGCTGACGAGCTTTACATCACAATCGTTTTTCACGATGGAAACGTCTTCCAAAACCTCGACACCGTCGGTGTTTTATCAGTTTGGACCCAGCTTTGTCCGGGACGAGGTCTCCTTCCTCGAACACGCAAGGGGTGGGGAAAGACCTGAACAAAAGAGCGAGCTTGAGAAAAAGCAGTCCGAAGGTAATTTAAATCCTTGTTTCTGCAATTAATATAAGTTTCTATGTACTTACTCTAGCATCAGAACAGGAGAGCCCATGGTTTTTAGAACCCTGGTTTTACCTCAGCCCAAGCGACTCCATATCATCCAGCTTCGACTCACCCAGCTTCGACTCACCCAGCTTCCACTCACCCAGCTTCGACTCACCCAGCTTCGACTCATCCAGCTACGACCCATACAGCTTCGACCCATCCAGCTTCGACCAACCCAGCTTCGACCAACCCATCTTCGACTCATCCATCTTCGACTCATCCATCTTCGACTCATCCAGCTTCGACTCAATCAGATCCGACCCATCCAGCCTCGGCTCAACCGGATCCGACCCATCCATCTTCGACTCACCCAGCTACGACTTAACCAGATCCAACAGCTGGGATCTAGGTCCCATACGAAGCAAAAGAGCAGGTAGACCTTCAACCTTCTGGGAACGCACTTATTCGAGAGCAAGAGAATTCAAACGGAAAGCAATTCGTGTTATTGTCAACAACAAAGAATGCTTTGCCCGTCCCGACTCCGCATCCGATCAAGATATCATGACCGAAGCATTCGCCAAGGAGCACAACATTCCGATCCAACAACAAGAAGAAGACAAGGGTCTATTCATGCTTGGAGTTGGAAAATACATCCAGTCTATTGGTAGAGCTTATGTCCCCTTCAAGCTCTTCGGCGGAGGCGAATGCGAAGAACATCGATCATTCCATGTTCTGAAGAAGTGCCCCGTGCCATTAATCATGGGAATGAGCTTCCTCGAGAAGATCAAGCTTTACACGAAGAACAAACATTTGTTGGTGGATTGCCCTCATAGTTTTGGGAGCATGCCCACGCTCAAATGGATAGGCTCGCCTCGTGGATTTGTCAATTTCAAGGCAAACGGAAAGAAGCTTGTCGGGTGCGCAGACACGGGGTCGGATCTCGACTTCATATCGCTGCGATGTGCGAGGAGACTTGGCTTCAAAATCGACACGCAACCAAGCGCGCGCACTCGAGTCATGCTTGCCGATGAGTCCATAGTTGAGACCGTAGGGCAGGCACACATCTCATCCATCGAACTCTCGTATTTCGATACCTTCGAGATGACCTTTCATGTCCTGCCGGGACTAGCTTCAGACGTCATCTTCAGCGAGGATTTCCTGGACCAGATGGATGCGTTCAATACTTGCGCTCAGATCAAGGATTCTGAGGATCCATACCAGCAACGTCTGAATACCTTGATCAATCTTGGTCCCATTCAGGCTTTTTTGAGTCGGACATGGACACCAGATGTCAAGGATACGGTTCAGCAGGAGCATGATCAGGTTATTGAGGCTGAGATTTACCGCCGCAATAACTTCAAGCGGTCGATCAGGAAGATGAGGGATGAGAATCGGGCATCTGCGGCGAGAGAGGCTGAGGAGGTGAATAGAAGGACTTTCGATAAGGGGCATGAGAGATGTTTCTATTGTACTGGAGAAAGACATGGGACGGGGACATAGCATTTGCGTTGTTTGCATTATTCTTCATACCCTGTATATCTAGTTTTCTGTTTCTGGGGATTTCTGGAGTTACTTTATACCCTGGGCTTACATCTAGATGGATACGGACTTCGTCCGTCCGCATGGAATTGGCGTCTTGATAGGATTATATAAAAGTTAATAAAGCCTGGCCGAAAGTATCGATAAGTTCTCTTGATGCTATTCTACACCTAGCTGATATGTTCTGTTCACTGTTATGCACCAAGAGTTGGGAGACATTCAGTAAAACCATACGTCAGCACTATGACCCTGGAGTATTGGCAAAGTCTAGCCTTCAAGGAACTACCTAAAGCGTTTCTCCAGCAGTTTCAATCTGCTTCACGCGCGACACAAGACGAAAAGAATCGGAGGCTGAGACTCACTCACTCCTCTCGTTGATGGAACGTTACAAATACGCTAAATGTTGTGACGCACGGGACAAAGTCTTTGGCCTGCACAGTCTTGCACTCCCGTGTTGTCGGATAGCTGTTCCAATCGACTACTCTCTAGACAACCACCATCTGTTTGAAAAGGTTATGCAGCACCACTACAAGCATCATTGGACAACAATAGGGCAGTGGGGTGTTACCTTGGAACGTCCTTTCTTGAATGTCGGAGAACTCTCGTGGTTAACGAAATATTCCTCCGGTCCTAGTTTCCGACTACAAATAAATGCCCTTCAAGTCTCCAGGGTTATTCTGACTGCGCCCTGCGATTGGTCAACTCTTGAATTCTTTGTCGGCATGGTCAAAAAATATTCGCCCGTTTTCTCTAATTTTTCTTATGATCGAAGTACCATCGCTCCTACCGATATCGAGATGTTCAGGCGAGAGGTTGGAGGGTATCTGAACATATCCTCACCCTTAAACTACAATTACCACAATTTAATGCTTGCACTTTACAACATAGAGGACAGCCTACGGCATGCGAAACATAAATTCGACGGTGAAGCATCGGCGGAGGATCTCGCGAATCGTTTCGAACAATGGAGGCCGGAAGATTGGGTGGTGTATTACGGCGAAAATAAGGAAGTAGGGCTTGCTCCTTCCGGAACTAAGCCTGGTGACTTGATATGCAAGTTTGGAAGAAGAGACAAAGGTGCCATGGTGATTCGTCTCGGTGCCCGGAACGTTATCGTGGCCCAATTAATTGGCCGTGCCGTCGAGCTTTTGACAACTTTCGATTCCTGTGAGGTCATTGAACTTTCGTTGACCATCGAAGAAATAGAAACGTTAAGATATTACTGCCATGGTAAGGGGGGTAGCTATTGGGAGCAGGACTCATTTTAGAACTATTTATTCTCATAACATAGTCTTCATATCGTCAGCAACCTTGAACGGTGCCTCAGTCTTTGCTTTCACTTCATCCACTGTGACTCCATCCGCCACCTCAATCAAGGTCAGACCTTCCAGATGATCGACGTCGAACACTGCTAGTTCTGTGATGATTCTCGAGACACACTTCTGACCTGTTAGGGGGAATGTGCATTCTGAAGTGACGTCAGTACGAGGGTCAAAGCAATCGCGGGGCAAAACCTTACGCTTCAAGATCTTTGGATTTCCTTTCTTGTCTGTGTGATCCATAGTCACCACCACTTTCGTCTTCTCCGGGTTCGCAACAAGATCCATCGCCCCGCCGATACCTTTCACCTTCCCAGGCAGCATAAAGTTCGCCAGATCTATTCGCACACAGTCAACTTCCTACCCCGCGATGCAAGCACTTGTGCACTCACCTCCGTACATCCCCACTTGCAATGCACCCAGCATAGTCAAGTCAACTCTCCCCGCCCGGATCATCCCAAAACTCTCATGACTGCCGAATAAGCTCGCTCCAGGCGCAAGCGTAACCGTTTCCTTGCCAGGGTTGATCAAATCTGGATCCTCCTCACCAGGAACTGGATACCCACCCATACCCAAGATCCCATTCTCGCTCTGCAACACGACCTCAATCCCAGGCTCAAGGAACGCAGGCGTAATCAAAGGCATCCCAATCCCCAGATTAACCACCATCCCATCCGTAAACTCCTTCGCAGCCCTCTTAATAATCCTCTCTCTACTCGTCTCCGCCGCACCAACACTCCTTTCCAACTCCTCCACACTCTTCCTAAACGTCAACTTCTCAATCTTCTTCGGTTCCGCACTCTTTATCACCTTACTAACATAAACACCCTGCAAATGCACATTCTCACTAGCAATCTCCCCAACCTCAACTATCTCATCTGCTTCCACGATAGTGATCTTGGCATTCTTGCCCATGCATTCGTTGAAATTGTTTTGAGCTTTGCGGAATGTGCAGTTTCCCATTCTGTCGGCTTTGTGGACTTTGACGAAGGCGTAGTCGCCGAAGATGGATTCTTCCATTACGTAGGTTTTCCCGGAGAAGACGCGGGTTTCTTTGGGTTGGGACATTAGGGCGATGGTGCCGTCGGGGTTAAAGAGGATGGGGAGTTCGCCTGTTTGGACTTTTTACTTGTCAGAATTTGATCAGGAACTTGGGATTGGAGAGGGAAAGAACGTACCAATTGTCCCAACAGCAGCTGGTGTATAGAATGCTGGCACTCCTTTCGCTCCTGCCGCAACCTTCTCTGCCATTGTTCCCTGCGGAGTCAATTCCAACGCCAAGTCCCCAGAAATATACATCTTCTCAAACACCTTATTCTCCCCAATGAAACTTGCAATCATTTTGCTGATCTGCCTTGTCTCAAGAAGCTGTCCAAGCCCAACTCCAGGCATTCCAGCATTGTTCGAAACGACAGTGAAATCTTTGAGGTCCGGACGGTCTCGCAAAGCATTGATGAGTGTATTGGGGACACCGCTGAAGCCGAATCCACCAACAAGAACGGTCGTACTTCCTTTCATGTCGGAGATAGCTTCTTTAGCAGAAGGAACAAGCTTATTGATTGCTCTCCACATTGAAGACTGAGAGAATGCTCTCCTCGAGCCTGGAACGCTCGCCAGCAATCTCATCGTCCTCATCTTGCTCGCCATGATGCTCAATTCCTCATCGAAATCCAAAAGGAGATTAAGATCCCCTCAAAGGAGCTACCAGTCTCACATAGCTGCAAGTCACGAGTTGGAGAAGCACGACAGCAAAATCCCACATGTACAAGCCCCACGCTGAAGCTGTACTAATGAAGCGGTGTATAGCGGCAGTAAACTCCGATTGCGGGGCAGGTTCACAGGGGCTTCAGGGGGGCTATCCGCTGCTAGCAAGAGCGGGGTATTTTGATGTGTTGAATGGTGGGGCTGCGTTCATTGGACAAGCTGAACGACATGTACCCACCAGTACGTGAGCATCTCGGGCTCGGGTTTACGATGGACTGGCGTGAGGAGAAGCAAAGACGACGATGATTACAAAGTCCTGGCAAAAAGGTTTCTCGATGATGAGATTGAACCATCAAAGGTGAAGGAACGTTCGTTGCGATGTCTCTGAATCACGAAACACTTGGGCGAATGCGGGGTAAAGAATCCCGAGATGGACGAACAATTCAGTATAGGGGCCTCAAATACGCAGACATACCTGAACGATGGCAGGATCCCATCATGATATGGCCTCAATTGACTTCTCTCGGTTCAGAATTCGATGCCACGAAACATGGACTCTCATCTCCGCAGCATCCAGGGGGTTTCCCGTTCGATGTGAGCTTGGTCGGGAACCTGACTTTGGCACAAGAATCTACGGAGCAGTCGGAGTTTGAATGCTTGAATCTTTCTGTTACGTTGCCAATTGGCGCCAAACCTGGGGACAACCTGCCTGTCTTTGTGTGGTAAGCCCTGACTCCTCACCCCAAGTATGAAATTCGACGCTGATGATGATTAGGATTCACGGGTCTGTGGCCTCAATCTCAAGGAGTGGTTAATTCTAATGGTGTTGATAGAGGCGCTCTCTTCTATGGAGACAGCTCATGGCCTCAATATGGTGAGACTGGACTCCTATCGGAAAGAATTCTGAGTTGACCAGACTCCCAGACCTATCGAATTTTGTCAGGACTTCGGTCGAAATTGGACAGCCAGTGATTGGAATTTCTATCAAGTAGTTTCCCAGACTCTCTCAGTGAGCATTCAGAGCTGACTTTGTAGCTATCGACTTGGCTTCTTCGGTTTTCTAGCTTCGGATGAGCTGGGAATCTCAGGAAATATGGGATTGAAAGATACTGCGTGCGGTTTCAAATGGGTACAATTCCCCCTGAAATCTCTCAACATCATCTTTCTTACTTTATATCTAGGTCAAGAGGCACATCGCGGGATTTGGAGGTGATCCAGAGCGTGTGACTGCTGTAGGCGAGTCCGCCGGATCAAGTACGCCCATTCCGAGCATCGAAACCTGAAGATAGACTTGCTTACGTGAACTCAGTAATCATCTCCACACTTCTTGTCGCAAACGAAAAAGATCTCTTCGAACAAGCAATCATGATGTCCGGTGACACAGCACTCCGTCGAGCACGGAAAATGGAATGGCAAAACTCCCAATACGAAGCCAACATCAAGTTCCTCGGCTTAGAAAATGCCTCGCCGCAAGAACGCAAGAAAGCATTTTATGAGTTGAAAGCAGAACATCTCATCAAGAGATTGCCTTTGTCTCAGCATTGGTGTCCGACTGTGGATGGGAAGTATATTACTGAAGAGGTCCTTGAGGGAATGTTGAAAGCTCCTTGGAATATTGGGAAGCCTGATTGGTGCAAGCGAGTCATGGTGGGAGATACTGCCCACGATGTAGGTCCTTCTCGTCTAGCTGGTGGTAATTTTACTCATTCTCACAGGGAACTGTCTTGGCGAATCGAATTATGAGTAATCCAAGTATCATGTCCAGACTTTACAACTCTCTGGAAGATACCTTGACTGCAACAGAAAGCAAGAGATTGCTGGATGCCTATTCACTGTCCGGATCTCTCGCCCCAAAGCAGCAATATACTGGTTTGCTTGCTCTTGCTTCTGACTTGAGGTTCTATTTACCCACATTGCAGGTTGAGAAGGGTCGGAAAGGAATGGAAAATGGGGAGTGCTTCAGATATCATTTCCATCAGGTGACATCCCCCCTTTTGAATTACCCCGCAACGGACACTAACAACTCCAGGAAAATCCTATCGAAGGACCCTGGAAAGGCTACGCATCGCACGAACTCGACGTCGCCTATCTTCTAGGCAACATCCCAGAAGCATTTTCTCAAGAACACCAGAGATTTGGTAAAGAGATGGCAGCAGCGTGGATCAAATTCACCTATGGCGGGGGATGGGGAAGTGAAGATGGGAAAGTCATGGTTATTGGGCCCAAAGAGAAGATCACTTTTGAGGGGACAGAGGAGTATGATGAAAAGTATAGGAAGGGGAGAGGGAGGTTGTTGGAGGAGATTGGATGGGAGAAGTGCTTTAAGTTTGCGGAGATGCTGCAGGGGGTTTATGGGGAGAGGATGCCTCCGGTACCTTCTTTGGTACCTCCTAAGCTTTGACACAGAGTGTAAATAATTGATGTTGAAGGACGATTGTTGCCGTCGTGAGATTTGTTCTCGGCCACATGCTTGACTCACTGACCTCGATTCTTTGGCCCCACTTAGGTCTCGCTTGACTGATTTCGAAAGAGGAGCTTTGCAGTTTCTTGGAGATCATGAACAGTGAGAAAACGCCTTTTAATTCTAAGTTCTTCCAAGATTGAACTACCACCTCGAGCGTAAGATTCGTCGGAGCAAGTCATCACGTGCAGCCCCTTGTGGGAGAGACAGCCCCACATTGCCACTGTTTCGGCTTCCTTTCTCCAACCTCTCGGTAGGAACAGTGAATCCAATCATCTGGGTCTCACAAAGCACAGGTTCTTCTCTTCGATTGTATATACTCGCATACATGGACTCTCCCTTCATACGCTAGAGTCACCATGCTGCAAAGCACTTTCCTTCCACGTCTCGCGAGGAGACTCGGCAGCGCGTCTAGACAACATGCGAGGACATTCTCAGCAAAAGGGGCCATAGACACCCCAACTTTACCACTATCCGGGACGAGGATATTAGATTTGACAAGAGTATTAGCAGGGGTAAGTTCTCTCTCTACATGAAGTGCATGAGAAGAAGCTGATCACGTGCTGCAGCCGTACTGTACACAAATTCTTGGGGATCTTGGGTGAGATATAGCCTTCCTTTATTATTATTAAATTTTTTTTTGGAGAAATTCAGAAGAACTGACTATGATGGATCAAACAGAGCAGAAGTCCTCAAAATAGAACATCCAACTCGAGGCGATGACACAAGACAATGGGGACCTCCGTACGCACCACACCTGGACGGCAGACCAGGCCCAGGTGAAAGCGCATACTACCTATCAGTACTTGACTCTCTCTTCTACTACTCCCCTCAAAATCTCATCCCTCATTCATTTCCAAGAAAAGTGCTAACATATTTTCAGGTAAACCGCAACAAAAAATCCATCGGAGTCTCCTTCAAAGATCCCAAAGGAGCAGACCTTATCCGCCAACTGGCACTTCAAGCCGACGTCTTTGTAGAAAACTATCTCCCAGGAACTTTGAAGAAGTATGGATTGGATTTTAAAACGCTGAGTGAGGCGAATCCGAAACTCATCTATGCGAGTGTGACGGGGTATGGACAGACAGGGCCGTATAGTAATCGGGCGGGGTATGATGTTATGGTTGAAGCGTAAGCATCTCACTCCTCTGATTCTGGTGAAAGTTTGAGTTGGAGAAAATCGAGGCTGACAAGAGAACAGGGAGATGGGTTTGATGCACATCACAGGAACACGTGATGGACCTCCTGTCAAAGTCGGCTGTGCAGTGACAGACTTAACGACAGGTCTTTATACTGCGAATAGTATCATGGCAGCATTGCTCGGCAGAGCAAAGACAGGAGAAGGTCAGCATCTCGATGTGTGTTTGAGTGATTGCCAAGTTGCGACGCTGTCGAATATGGCAGAGTCGGTTTTGATTTCCGGGGAAAGGGATACAGGACGTTGGGGAACTTCACATCGTAAGTACACTGTACCTTTTCAGGTCTTGGAAAAGGTAGTTTCTGACAAATGCAGCTTCTGTCGTGCCATATCGGTCATTCAGGACATCAGACGGCGACATTCTATTTGGCGGTGGAACTGATCGTCTCTTCGGACTCCTATGTGAAGGCCTCGGCAAGCCAGAATGGATCAACGATGAGCGATTCGCAGTCAATTCTGCTCGTGTGGCGAATCGAGACCTACTTGAGCCGTGGATAGAAGACATTACGATGTCGAAGACGACGCAGGAGTGGTTGGAGATCTTTAATGGGACTGGGCTGCCATATGCTAAGGTCAATGATCTCATGGATACTCTGACGCATGAACATGGTGAGTTGACATCTGAAAGTGTGAGGATAGATTGCTGACAGAGAACAGTACTCGCAAGAGGAATGGTGAAAGAGATAGATCATCCGACATGCGGACCGATGAAGTTGATCAACAGCCCTGTCAAGTATTCGTACTCGACTCCTGGAATTAGAACCCCGCCACCCACGCTGGGACAACATACTGATGAAGTACTGAGAGAGGTTTTAGGTATGACTGAAGAAGATATCAAGAGCTTTAGAATGGATGGAGTTGTAGGTTAGAATTACAATCGCAAGTGGAGAGTATCACATTTTTCAAACTCGGGTGCTCAGAGCCACTCAGGTCTGTCGCTTCCAAGTTGTTGTGGCATAATATCCCACCCTGGCATCGCCCCCTCAACACTCGCAGAATGCCTGACAGCTCTCAATTCTCCAAACCCAGTGTCCCTCGTCTCCAGGTACTTCTCCACTTCTTCCGGCTTTTTTGGATCCCAGCAATCAAATACTGTCTTCCCCTCATATTGACCCAAACTTCTCAAATACTTCATTGTCCCAGCCAAGCTAACATCAACAGCGTAACTCCCTCCTTCTGTTGCTTTCTTATACAAAGCAGCAGATGTCCCAGCTGCCAAGAAATACCCAGCAGCATGATCAAGTGCCTGGCATGGCGTCGGTCTTGCAGCTTCTCCTTCGCCAAAATGCTCTGCTTCCGAGACATTCATTCCAGAACAAGTCTGCACAAGAGAGTCAAAGCCACGATTCTTGCTCCAAGGTCCATCTGGTCCATATGCTGACATCGTGGCATATATGATCCCTGGATGAAGTTTTGCAAGCTCCTCAGGAGAGTAGCCTTTTGCTGCCAAACTTCCAGGACGATAACCTTGGATGAAGACATCAGCATCTCTTGCAAGATTTCGAAGTCTTGAGCAACCTTCCTCGGATATCAAATCTAACTGCACAGTTCTTTTTCCTCGTCCCAAATCACGATCCAAGGCTGGTAGGTCAGGGAGATTGGGAGAAGTGACCCAGATCACATCAGCTCCGTGCGCTGCTAATGTTTTCCCCGCAACTGGTGCCGCAATCACTCGACTCAGCTCCAAGACTTTCAAACCTCGGAGACAGCGATCGTTCCCGGCTTTGAGATGGGGAGGTAGACCAGGTGGCCCGTCTGCGATTTTTCGAATTGTGATGGGAAAGTTGGAGATTGCTTGTGCTTGCGGCAGGACATCCCATTCATTGTACGACCGCAAAGCAGAAATGACGGCGTTGTTTTGGAAAGCAGCCGTCTCGAGGTCTACCGCGTTCCACTTCAGAACCGCTTGGGCTACATCTGAACGAGTTGCTGTAGTGGGACATCCAAGGAGTTTGAGAGCTCCTTCTCGATGGTTTGGGAAGCTGTCATGAATGCGTACGTAGCCATCTGCTGTTTTGTGTAGTCCGCCGATTAGACCCCAGGGCAAAGTTGCTGGTTTTCCATCGAGGAGATAAAGCCTTTCGGACTTAAATTCGATGACAGCATGTTCTAATGGTACTGTGACGCAGGGTACTGGAATGTTGTTTCTGATAGAGTGTATCAAGGCTGCTGTCAAAGCACTGAGAGCGATTGAAGTTTGCGCAAGATGTCCGATTTTGAAAGATGATGGCAGACCTGGGCCGTCCCCGGTCAATGTCAGGGAGGATAGAGCTTTTGGTGGAAGACCGAGTGATATCCAAAGATATCGGATTGAGTCCTCGGTAGTGAAATTAGTTCGGTCAACGAGCTCTTTGATGTCCGTGGAGTCTACAGCATTAATAATAGATTTCCCGACAGCCTGCATGGTCGTTGATGGCTGAAGCAATTCAGCTTGTTTGAAGAGAAAAACAAGAAGGAAGTCTAGCTTCGACTGTGGGAAACAACTCTGTATCGGTATGTTAAGAGGAGAAGGCTGCCGGTTACTCGCGGCATCAGTAGAACCGGTAACGGAGGTGGGCAAAAGGAGAATGCAACAGGTAAATGCTTACTGCATGATGTAATGCCAAACACTAAATTTTCGGCATCTCTCCGAAGCCGTTTGAAGCCGATCACACCTGCGGCTAGGTCGGCGACATACCGAAGTCCACGTCGCTATGTCCAAAGACGAGCTTGAAGGTGACTGCTGGCTGAAGTAAAGCTTCGGCAAAGCGACAAGCAGGGAGGCAGGCCTAGGTAATTTAAGGGGGGTTCGGTATGACTCGCTAAATCATGGAGGCGATAGGGGTAAGTGCGGGGTAACGAGGCGCTGAATATCAGCGACCAAGCCCCTGAAGTTTAGCGATCTTTGCCCAAAATCTGGTTGAGATGTCAGACTTCCCAAACATCACCAGCCAATCCTGTTGTTCAAGGAATGTTGGGGATATTGGTGGTACTACGAAAGAAGTCGTCAAGAGTTTGTTCTGGTAAACTACAGGCACTAGCGCCCGTCTGGATTCTAGCGGATAGGGAAAGCTCAACCAGTTCAGATAGGAATTTCGTGACTCATGCGTTTTGCCACTTGAAAAGGGTCTATCATCTCCATATTCTATTCCTTTCCTCCGATTGCAAATTCTGTCGATGTAGAAGGCCTCTTTGGACTATCCGAACACCATGGCTTTCTCACCATACTACAAAACAATCAACTTGCCAAAGGCTATACGAAAAAAGCCGCTCGCGGAAACCAACAATCTTACACTGAAAATGTCCTATGATGACTATGACATTCAGCGATTCATACCAGATCCCGAGGACATCTTCAAAGAGAGTGGAGGTCTTTCCAAAGACATCAAACACTTGTTGACCGAATCGAATATCCCTTCCTTAGCTTCCTACGAGGAACATCTTCTGGACTCGATGGTAACGATGATCTGGGCAAGCAATTGGCTAGAGAAAGCCGGATCAAGCTTCGAAATTACCGAGAAAATTTGCAAAGAGATTCTTCTAGGTCGACAAATCCAAGAGCCCAGCGAAGGAGACCTAATGTACCAGGAGATTAGGGACAATCTGATAGCGAAGAATGTCGACAACGATCCAGATCATAATGCCGTTTTGCGCTCCTGGAAGCAAGTCGTCCAGCATGCGTATGCACTACAGTACGTAGCTTTACACCTCTCCCTCACTCGCGAACCTCTCTCCGAGGAAATAATCAAAAGGACGCACAAAAGCTGAAATGATCATCTTTAGTCACGTGCATACACTCTCAATCTTCACTCTTTTAACATCTTCATTTGAAATCAAATGCGAATCCATTCTGTCCATTCTATCTCCTCTTATGCACACAACGACATCAACATCTCCTCATCCTCAGCATACTGAACAAACTCTGCCTCATCCTCAGACGACATAGCAAACTCTCCATCCGTCTCTGCTTCCAATCTAGCAACGATCTCGCCATATAACGACGAACAGTACACTCGAACTCAACCGGCGACGAGTTTTGTTTTATCCCTCTGAACTCAACGAGCTCTGCATCGTTCTTCCTCAATCGGAAATACTTCCTCAAACAACGCGTCTTGACTCTGCCCTTATTACCGCAATCCTTAAACTCCATGAAAACATGATAGCATGCCTCTCCATGCTCATTCAATTCAAATGTTCCCTTGTACTTCGTTCCAAACGGAATCATCTAGCAACGATCTCGCCATATAACGACGAACAGTACACTCGAACTCAACCGGCGACGAGTTTTGTTTTATCCCTCTGAACTCAACGAGCTCTGCATCGTTCTTCCTCAATCGGAAATACTTCCTCAAACAACGCGTCTTGACTCTGCCCTTATTACCGCAATCCTTAAACTCCATGAAAACATGATAGCATGCCTCTCCATGCTCATTCAATTCAAATGTTCCCTTGTACTTCGTTCCAAACGGAATCCTCTTCAAAAGATCTGCTTCGAAACTCCTCACATCGAGCTCTCCATAGCTGCTCCTTAACCATGACACGAAAAGAACTGATCGATAAACTTGTGTATCTTCAGCACAAAGCAATTCGACTCCTTTGGCCTCTCGCAAATCGTAAACCGGTATCTCTCCTGCCATCTTGATCTCGAGATCAGAAGAACTGATCGGTCCTAGCATCTTGATTTTAAATTCAAAAGAATATACAATATAAAATGAATAATCAAGAGGATTCTTCCCAGACCCCATTAAATGGTGTGGATGCGACTTGCAACATATGCCACGTCAACGTGGGCAAGGTGAATACAGTATTCACTCGCTTCATAATATACTCGTTACTCTTCGTTAACACCACGCTGCAGATTATAATAATAATTCGCGAATATTATATAATTCCCCGTGATTGTGGTGTCGCCAAAACGGCCATGTGTTTGCCGTTACCATGGCAACGCGCCAGCTTGCTGCTTTAATTATTTTACCCCCATGTCAACACGCTCCATAGTAAAAAGCTGGTGCACCTATGCTGCACCAAGTAGTAAACAATAAGTATTTCGCCGCTTTACGCGGGGGGATCAAGAGATCATACTTTTAGAAAAAGTTAACAAAACCGTTCTTGTTCCAATTCATCGACGTACTTTGGCCTCTCCCGGGGGGGATAGTCTGTATCCTCTTGCTCTTTCCTTGCGGTTGCTCGCGGCGTAGTTGCTCCAGTCCTCATTCTTGCGGGCTTCGATACATGCGGTGCAGGGTGCAGCCGTTACCCCTCGCAGACGGCATCGACGCAGACAACGAACAGAAAGATAAGTCTGAGACGTACAGTGGCTCGGGCTTTTATTGTGTTCCCTGATCCAGAGGAGATTCCGAAGCGGGTCACAGAGGCTGTCGCGGCATTCAATGCCGAGATGAAGGAGTCAGAGGCAAAGAAGAGCGTGGACCCATAAGGTAAACACCCCCATAGTGGGCCACCCCCTGCAGTGGGCCACCTCGCTTAGCACACCGCTGCTTCCAACCCACCCACATTTAACTCGAATTTTAAAATAATCCTTTAATAAAACTCTTTCAAATTTTATAAACATTTAAATATAATTATAAAGCTTATATATACTAAAAAAACGTTCAATTTGCACTTAATAATATTACAAATAGCAAGTCTATACGCAAAACTTATTTGGATTAGAGTATACTAAAGGGCATTATTTAGTATAAGATAAATAGCCGCGTTTCTCGATTAGAAGCTAATAAATCTTTCCAAAGATTTTCCCCAGTCTAAGAATAACGTCTTATAGATTAAGTATTAATCTAAGAAAGTTTAGGCCTAAATCTTATTTATACCCAAATCCAAGTTTTTACTAAACGAGTTTTGGCTACTCGAAGCGATATTATTCCACTTGGAAAATGTTAGATAATTAGATTTCTTCGTCGGAATCTTATTCTTAAGACCAAAAAGCAATTTAAAATCGATTTTACTCGCGTTAATAGCGTTATAACTAATATCCTTAAAATTTAATTCCAAAAATTAAAAGTCCTTATTATTAAAGCCATTAAACCAGAGAATCATTAGAATATAAACGAAATAAGGATTATAAAAAGCCAAGGGGAGAATAAACTAATAATTAGTAATATTAAAAAACGTTTTATTTAAAAGAAATAACTAGGATCTAAGGTTTAAATATCATTTATTAAGTATATTTTAGCTCTCGGTAAAGTTTTACTTTTACTTGTTATATTTAAGGGAAAATCAATCCAATAATAATAGTTTCCTATGGGATTAAAAGCATATAAAAATTAAAAGTTTATTGCGATTAATAATAAGTGGACTTCTAATAATATTACTTTTAAATAATTGCAAATGGTTTTTATTCTTTAAATGATATTACGTAACCCTAAAAAGCCCTATTTGCTTATTTTAGACGGCCATAAGAATTATAAGACAATGGAATTTATATGGGAATACTCTCGAAATAATATTTACTTATTATTTTTACCGCTATATACTTCTTATATTCTTTAACCATTAGATTTATTAGTTTTCGCCCCCTTAAAACGTGTCTACCAAAAGTAGTTTAATACTTTAACTCTCTTAAACGATTTAACTCCTTTAGGCAAATAAAACTTCTTAGAGTATTATGGCGGGGCGATCTATTCTACTTCAAAAATCCCTATTTGTAGTAGTAATTTCGGAGGTTTATGCTAGCCACGTGCCCTCCAATACATAAGGAGCTTTCCGCTCTCTGAGAAACAATAACAACCTATTGCCACTCCATTTTGCTGGCCCTACTACGTATGACGAATAATTATGAGAGCGAAGTCAAGTATTTGCCAAAGCCTATGAGTTTACTATAATCATGCAAGATTGGGTGGTTTTCCTCTAGGAGAGCCATTGCCCTTTCATAGTATTATAAGTTAACTCGAATAAATACTTTGATAGTTATAAACTATAAACAAAATTAAATAACTTTAGGATTATAGTTAATTCGGATATCAAAACCTCTAATAAATCGATTATTACTTGAAAATAATAATAAAGCGATTAAGTAAACTCTAGAAACTTCTGAGAATATTCTAATACTCGAATAAAACTAAGATTAATTACTTATTCCTTGGATAACCCCTCAAAAAAGTAAAGATATTCGAAAGTAAGCCAAGTAGATCACGGGACTTGGGATAGCTGATCTTCTAACGGTTAGAGTACTTTTTAGGAAAGTAATAAAGGGCTTAAATGAGAAGGATTTTATTATTGCCTAATAAGAGCTTCGAATTAAGCAATTTGAGGCTAGAGTAATGCAATTAAAGCCTAGAAAACGCCGGAAGATCCAAGCTAATCCGAATTCGAAGTTTATTGAGATTAGGGCTATTTATAGGGCATAAATAGCAGCTGGGGACCGCCAAGATATATCATTAGATTCTAATGAGTTTATTAGCCTTGCCTCTACTTTGTCTCATATAACAATAAAAGAATGAAAAAGTTATTGAGGTTGGAAGTGGATAGTTATGAATTAAGCGAAGTGGTCTACTGCAGGGGGTGGCCCACTAGGGGGGTGTTTACCTTACACCTTGGCCTCGAAATTGTTCCACACAATCTTAAACATCCATCCTTTCTTGGATGGAAATAGCCGTACAAGTCGATTATTGATGAATGCCGTTCTTCTGAAGTATCTGCGCATTGTTATACCAATTGGTCGAGATGAAATTGAAGCAGCAATGTTCAAGGAGGTTTCCACACGCGCTTCTGAAAGCCAATTCGTCGACGAAGAACATCAATGCTCCAACAAGCCTCCTTTCGCGGTGGTGAATACTTATGTTGCCATTCAAGGACGATCAACACTTCTGGAATTGAAAGAACAATTGTTAGCGAAGAAAAATGGTGTGCCTTTCAAGCGGAAATCAGTCGTTGGATATCCTTGGAAAACTTCGGATGAAGAGGACGAGGAAAATGGCTGGCAGAAGGAATGCTATTGGAGCGAAGACGAAAAGGAGAATGATCCAGCTTAAGAGGGACATTGGGAGCTGTCAAGCGTTGAAATCAAGGAATCATAATATCGAACTACTGCGAGGTAGCAGTGTGAACACTGCTTGCCGGATAGGGTGAAAGACTTCTGTTGCTTCAGGGGCAGATTTGCTGTGCTCGCTAAATTTTCAGGGTGTTCTCGCTAAGTTCACAGGTTTTCAGATAGGGGAAGTGCGGGATCAGCAGCAGATATTGGCAGCATGGTTGCAGACTTGAGACATCTTGCCTGTTGAATATTAGGCTCAAGGGTACTGTAATCCGGCTTATCTTCAGTCCGCGCTTTCCGCACTATCCAAGCCTCATGGTCGTGAGACTCGCTGGCCGGTCACTGCTATCCACACATCTACTACATCGCGTTCACGAAATCACAAGGCTAGGCGCCACTTTCGCGTTGACTCACACTTGCGTCGCGGACGCGTTCCCGCGGTCCAAGCTGAGACGGCATGCCTGCAAGCCGCCGAATTGCCGTACGATGAGAGGCCAATCCGAACCGATGGCTTGAAGGATCACCCAATCTGTTTGTTTTTGTGTGAAGTCGGTCAATGAGGGACAGTGAATGTCTGAGGTAAGTGAGGGGTAATCAAAAGAATATTTTGGTCGGGAAAGGCATACTTAAAAGTGTACTCTCCCGCGAGATTTCAAAATTAATATCCATCTCTTTCCAACCCCAGACCCAAACTCCTCCACGAGATCTCAAATTGATTTCCATCCTTTCCCATCTCCGGATTCAAACCCTCAGTCAACATGACTTCAACAGACTCCGCTAGCACCTGGAAAATCCCTCCAGTGGGATCCCCATGTTGGATCGAGATCCCAGCTGTTGATGTCCAAGCCTGCAAGGTCCTTCCCTCGTCTCTCTTCCCCCAATACCATGAACTAACGTCTCCGAACAGAAATTCTACACGTCTCTCTTCCCCACTTGGGAGTTCAAAGCGAGCACAGAAAAGTATCCCGAGGAGCGGATCGCCATGTGGAGTTTTGCTGCCCCCTCTGGTAAGTCCTTCCATCTTACGCATTGTCCGACCTGGATCTCGATTCATGGTAGCTGAAAGGAAATTAGGTCTCTCTGGAGGTATCGTCCAAGTTGCCGCAGACTGCAAGACTGCTGAGCTCAAGAATGGAATGGGATTTACGATCTACCATTTTGTTGAATCGATCGAAGAGGTCGGCCCTTCACTTCTCCCAGCACACAGATAACAGTCGCTGATTAGAAAGCAGGCACAGAAGAGAGCCGAAGAACTCGGTGGCAAGACCCTTTGCGAGAAGACACCAGAGGGGGACAATGGGTGGTATATGTATCTTCTGGATGTGGCTGGGAATCGCTTTGGGATTTATCAGCTCAAAGAGGGAAAGCCCGAGCAGTAATGGATGATGGAGAGGGATCAATGAGGCACAAGTGGGGTTGTTTTTGAGGATACGGAGCTACGTTGAGAGCAATTGAGACTTCTTTCGCAATGCTTAGGAAATGAAAGGATTTCGTAGTGGCAAGCCAAATACATGAGTGAAAGAGTGCTCCTGGGCTGAGATATGGAGGGACTTATTCGGAATTGAATCTCTCGGGTGATACTTTGGCTTGGGTGGGTTGATTCAGCGAGGGATGAACGACCTATCAAGGACAACTCATTAGGATGTTCCAACGAAGCGGTTCGCGCTCGTTGCAAGAGTGCTACGATGCACCTCTTTTCCATCTTTACCCTCCTTCCATCCCCATCTCAATCATCCGCATCAATGTGCCAACATGGTCCTGATTCTCTCCGCACTATATTTCTTCCCGGCGACCGCGGCGCCCGTCGCAAACCTCACAGCCTTGCAGACTGTTATCGCCCCAGCCTGGGTCGCTGATCCTGCTGGACGCGGCACTTGGAGCTTGCTCTACAGTTGCTTGTTTACACTTCTGCTCTGCGTTTATACGGCGATTCATTTGAATGTGCCTCCGCCAAACGATACAAAGCTTACATTCTGGTTGCGAAAGACAAAATGGGTGGCTATTGCGATTTTTGCGCCGGAGCTTGTAGTTTACACGGCATTTGAGCAGTGGTTTCTGGCCAAGCAATTCATGAAGGCCATCAATGAGGCTGCTGCAAAGAGCAAGGTGGAAAAGAATAAGGTTCGTGGGATTCATTCCCAATCGCATATTTGGCTTTCTTGTTGATTGCCCTTCAGACTTTACCACTCAAAAACCGCGATCCCCCTTCAAAACCTCCATTCGACATGGTCTACGCTCACTATGCGGTGATGGGTGGCTTTGCTGCGGACGTGGCAAATCTCCACAACACGTTGCAGAGGGTCACATTCACAACTCAAGGGATACTTTTTCTTGCAAAACATGGGCGCTTCTTGGAAACGAGTCGGAGTAATATCCAAGACAAGAGTAAAGCAGACACTCTTGCGAAAGGCCTAGTCTGTTTCCAGGTTCTGTAGATTGTCGGCCAGGCTATCGAGCGCAAGGTTGCAGGGTATCCAATTACCTTGCTTGAGGTGCATACTATTGTACATGTCGTCTACGTGGTCGTCATGTATGGTCTCTGGATACGCAAGCCATTGAACGTCCAAGATCCCACAGTGATTGATTTTCGAGATCGCTTAGACATCTTGGCATTCATGCTACAGACATCGTCACGAGCGGGACATAATGTCCCAGGCTTTGAGTGCAAGAATATACTTGGTGATAAAATCAACCGGGATCCGACCTTTTTGTGGTACACCAATTCACAACCAGTTTCATTAGAGGTCAAAGATACAACAAATGAGGTCTTTTCTGCAGCAGATATACGCACTGTTGATGATAATCGAGTTCTAACGAAGTATGATATGAAAACCGATATCCCGAATATTGTTGAGGAGTTCACCCCATGTCACAACTCAAGGGACCAGGGGAAAAAAACGATTCAAGACTTCCCTCCTCAAGACAGGATTTGCGCGATCTTTCTCTCTCAAGCAGACATCAACAGACTTGAATTGACCGCAAAATTCATCACCAGGATTGAGCTAGCTAAGCTTGATAGTCCAGGCTACACGCCTAAAACAATATCCATTTGGGACTCGGCGGCCACAGCAAGCTTTTACAAACAGACATCCGCCCTTGCGCAATTCTCTAACTTTCCGACGCCTAAACAGGACGCAGAGGAGTTTCTAACACTAAGAGCTCCAAATTTTTATGGAAGCATTCTTAGCAACATTGGCAGAACCTCGGCTTACCTAGCTACGGCCATAGCATTAATTCCCACGGCGTACGGTTGTGTCCACCTCGGGGCACTAAGCATCATCTTCCCCACCCCGGTAGAGAGGCTCCTATGGAAAATGTCGTGTTATTATCTTATTGCAACCGCCGGAGCGTCTGCGCTTTTCTCTCTCATCATATACGCATATCAATTGATCTATGTGGTTCGCCAGCGTCGCAGGACCTTGCCCAGACAAACCCAGAGTCAACATAGGGTTCGTCAACGCAGGAGCTCGTTCAGACCAAACCAGCGTCTATTTATGCACCGGGTTACTGATAAGGTGGCGGATATTCTGGTGTCGGATATTCTTGTAGTCGTCTCCGTAGCCGTCATTGGCTTAATCTTACCCCTATACGTCAGCGCCCGGCTTTACATCGTCATTGAGTCTTTTATTTCATTACGGCATGTTCCAATCGGGGTCTATCAAACCCCTTCGTTGAATATCATGGGGAATGTTCCACATTTATAATTTTTGGCTTGCACTTGGCATTAGTATATCAATTAGGCCCCACTATAGACTTTACTACACGAGCCGCAACCGCAACATAGAGAGATGTGGTCAATAGGGGTTAGAAATTAATTGACGGAATAGAGATAGTTAGGAATAGCTTTAATTTAGATTCAACCACCAATCGGGGTGAGGCCGGTGAAGTGAAATTCGTGTACTTCAAAGCAAGATTACGTAAATAGAGATAAAGAATAGGTCAGGCAGCGCAAAAGTGGATAAAAAGCGATATATTAATCCGACTTGCAAAATGAAACTCCTCAGAAAACAAAGGTCCAGAGCCCTCATCCTTCTCCCTGCGTAGGTCACCATTGTAGAAGGGTAATATGGAGTCCTTCTACGCGTTTGCGAACCACGTAGAAAGCTGCCTAAAGAACTAAGAATACAAAATACCAGATCTCCTAATATATCCTTACCAAACCACGTGATACACCGCCCTACCATTCTGCCTAACCATAATATATTTAAAAGTTTTATAATCGCGATTTTATAACGTATAATTATTTATTAATTAATAATTTAATAAATTTATTTATAAATATTTTAATATTTAAAAAAAATATATAATATAATTATAAATAAAAAGATTCGATATTATATAAAAATAAAAAAATTTAATAAATTAATCAAAGAATTATATTTGGTATTTTTATCAAAGTTTAGAAAAAATAATTATTTTAATTTCAATTTTATTTTTCATATTATCCTCGAAAAACCTTATATTAATTCTTATAATAAACGGCTAATAATTATAATCTTAATCGATTAGGTAATAATTAACGCTAGCCTTAATATTAAGGAGAATAAACTTGATCGGTAGAAGGAATATTATTTGGTTGTGGTTAAGACTAAAGGCGTTAATAGACGCTAGAATACATAGGCGGCCCTATGGAAGAATGCTCCGGACTATTGAAAGGACCAACCAGAGAGCTCAAAAACACCCACTCTAAGTCCTTGCAACGCATCACCAGGGCTTTGAGACAGAGTTAAAGGGTCTGTAGGGATTTATGCCTTGGTATAGTAGGGCTTGGGAGCTCCTGAGCACTTGTAAGGGCCCTTGTCTTTCGGAATGCCAAGGGTCCACTAGCAACCAGTACACATTCAGACATTCCGAGAGACAAGGGCCTTTACATGTGCTTGAAGGCTTCTCGCTTGCAGGTTTAGTGGCTAAAAGTTGGCCGTTTAACTGCGGATTTGAAAGATAAATTTTCTTTGAGTCCTTTCCTCTTTTTCTTTCTTCTCTATCTATAATATAATTGTAAGTCCTCTTTCTCCCCCCATTTCTCTCCCCATTTCTCTTAACTTATGACTAACTCTTAAACAGGCACGCTTATAGCTTGGGAGGATTTGCAGACTGGGAGGACTGGGAGGACACAGGCACTGGACTGGCAAATAGGGCCTTTGGTAGTGAGAGGAGAGAGTGTAGCTAGCAAAAATGAAATGACGAGTGGATATATGACACATAAGCCTCATTTCCCCTCACGCATTGCAACCGAGCCTCAAACCCACCCCCTGCCACTCTCACGGTCTCTCTCTTTAGCGCGCTCACCTTTTTTGTGAGGGAAAGTCCGGAGCGTTGCTTTTCTAGGGCGGTTGAAATTGAGAGACAAGCGTGGAGGTTTAGTGAATTTGTTTGAATCTCAAGAACAAGAGGATGAAGGCCGAAAATGAAGCCATATTTCTGCTCGACTTGTTATCTCGCCTTTAAAGAACCTCAACGTCCGTCGAGCTCTTCATTGCTCTCGTCCTTCCCTATTACTTTATCTATTTCTATTTTCAGCTCGTTAGCTTCCTCCTCGCGCCCCCAATTTCGGAGCCATCCCTCTAGCTTGATCATGTTATAAAGGGCGCTTGGATCACTCCTACCCCATCCATCAACCATCATTTTTACGACTTGTCTCAAACTATTCTCAGCCAAGCTTCTTTTGTCCTGGAAGTATTGACTCCATGCTATAAGCTTTACAGCGTTTGTTTTCTCCACGTACCAGTCTTGTTCTTCAGCTCGGGTCAGAACTGCCTCTCCCAGCTTCTCGGCTTCTATATACCGCTCTTGACTACATAGATTCAATCCCAACTCCCTAATGATCATCAACGCCTGTTTTTTTAATGTGTCTGATTCCCCTTCATTACATTGCGCAAGAAGGCCTCGAAGAAGTCTTTCTTCCTGAAGAGGATCTACGGATCCATGTACACGACGGATGAAGTTGAGCCTAGCGTCTAAGCAGGAGCAATGGAATGATCCAACTGCTTTCTCAAAAGCGTCGAGCAAACATTTCCAAATCCGAACAACTGCTTCCTCAAATGTGCCTTCCTCAAGCCTGCCTACAAATCGGCAGATATCAAGCCAGGGATGCCTTTGCTTATATAGGCCTGATGCGATGTCGTAAATGTAATTGCGGAGCATTTTAACTATGTCGAGGCGTCCTTTTTGTCTGAACAACAGAAAAATGCTTAATATGCTGTGTAAAGTTTGTGGGTCTCCACTCCTGAAAAGATCCAGGACGATGCCGAAGGCTTTAGAGATTGTTCGCCGAAACTCAACAATGAACCCATCTTCTAATAACTGTAAAGCTGTGTTGCAGTGGCTTTCCAATTGAAAAACCAAATCTGGGTTATCGTCTGCAATTGGGCTGACAGTTGTGCACAATCCATTTTCGTCTGTGAACCAAGTTCCCTTTTCAAAAGAACCATTCACGTATGTTTTGATGG
The DNA here is from genome assembly GCA_900073065.1 of Phialocephala subalpina. Lineage (NCBI taxonomy): Eukaryota > Fungi > Ascomycota > Leotiomycetes > Helotiales > Mollisiaceae > Phialocephala > Phialocephala subalpina. The sequence goes on along the minus strand of FJOG01000022.1, from coordinate 855,730 downwards.
TGAGAAGGAGGTATTCAGGTATGAGAAGCGTCTGCGGCGCTGAAGGTGAGCGGGGGATGCTTGGGTCGGGAGATAGTAAGTTGTACATGTTGTTGAGGGTCATTTGAAGAATAGTATCGTCTTCGGTGCCATTCACTTCGGTAATCCCAGCAACGTATCTAGAGCTCGGGAATAATGAGATTTCCATTTGACAACTTAGTCTGGGATATGATAATTGTTCTGCGGTGATATGTTGGGCGTTGTCATCGGTAGAAGTAGCCATAGGTATTGGCGATGGTGTCCGATAGGAAACATCTGAAGGCGTAGGAGCATTATAAACGTCCTGGTCTCGCAACGTCGTTTTTCGGTTGAGGTATTGATGAACCTGATCCATGGTCACGACTTTGCCACGCACTCGAAACGATGTTTGTTTTCCGATTGCGTCCCTTTCGTTCTTTTTTCGAAAAATAGCAAACATATCGCTTTCTTTGTTGTTCTTCCCTAGCTTCCACTTCTTCGTTCGATCTCGGTACATTTTAAGTCTACTAGATGTCAACATAGTAGTGTATGGACAGAGGAGGAATGCTTACGTCGCAAAGTGGCCGTATTGAGCCGCCATAATATGGGCGACTTCCTTCAATTTCTTATTCTCATCTACGTACAGACGTTTGATGAGTGGTCGATGACGTTCCCAGTCCTCCGGGGTAGGAGCGGCCCTGTGGGGGACCATGGTGCCAGGCACTCCAGCCGTAAGGGAAGGGACGAAAGGGGCAATGGGAATGGGGCAAGACATTTCTTGATGCGTGGTTTCAGGAAGGGGAAGTTGCTTAGAGGTACGAGCGATTTGTGATAATCCATTAGATGTAAGAATGCTGAGGCGTTGTCCAAATATATATATTTCACTGCAGCCTTATCTGTGAAACACAATGAGGCTGGCTGGTCTTTTTGTGCTGCCGCTTGTAGTTGGAGGACTAGCCGAGCAAAAAGACGATGCATTGAATTAGTGCAAGCCAGTCGAAGCGAACTGGATGACAAGGATTAAGGAGGAAAGGAGGTTTCCTAGAGATTTAAAATGCGAATGCTTAATGCTTATGCTTGATGCGAGCGCAAGAGAAGGTTTATCGTATCGCGTTAAGGGATTTTTATACTAACGCGGCTAGGTTTATCGATTTATATTTTATTTAAATGAAATTTTTTTAAACCCTTTTTAATAAAATATAACTCTCGATTATATAATTTCATTATTTTTAAATTTAAATAATTATTTTAGATTATTTTTTAAAAATTGATTAATTAATTAATTATATATAAAGAATACCCTCGCAAAATCGAGGTCAAAACCTCAAATTTCAATGGTATTTCTTTCAGTGTCAATCAAGATAAATGCAGATAGCATCAGATATCAAGCGCTTCCTCTTCGGATCTCGGATATGACGTAGGGCTGTGTCCAAATTGACTGTGGTATCAAATGGTTTTCCATCCACCAGAATTTCTCTCCTGACATTGGCGTCCCCCATACTCGGGTAGATGATGCACGTGTCCCACTAGCCTTTCCCCACCAAAACGCGAAACACGTATTTACAAGTAAATAAACTTATTGTGACTCGAATATCTCAACAACGGATTAATAAAATGGCGAGAAAACATCGAAATACGAAAGGTATTACGCCAAGAGAGCATAAGATCGACCGTCGAGTAGTGGATTTACTCGAGCGTGCTGCAATTGTAGGTAGAACCGGTTATACTACCTTAGCAAAAGAGCACGAAGACTACCCTCATATCATAGCATCAAGTATTAGGAAAATGCGACAGAAGGCACAAAAGAGAAACCAGATGACGAGGAGTGGGAATATTGGTCGAAACCCCCTCGCAGACATATCTAATATCCAAAACGCGCCCGGACATATCCCTAAGATTAAGCTCACTCCGACCGTACGCAATCGCATTATTAAGACTATCACGGCAAACCGAGAATCACGTCGAAAGAAGATTGAGGTGCATATCCAAGAGATGGGGCTTAATATTAGTGTAGATACCTTCCGCCAGGCTATGTACGATGCTGGATATTCCTTTGGAAAGACTGCTTATAAGCCCGAACTTACTCGATTCCTATAAGACCGCCGCATCGAACTCGCCCATAAAATCAAGTCAATGGACCTCACGAAAGTAATATTCATTGATGCTGCCTCTATTCGATTACACGATGAAGGAATTGATAAGTGCTGGAAGAAGAAAGGAGAGGAGGAATACCATTCAGATGTTATGGGAATTAAACATAAAGACTTCTCTGATGGGATGTTTTTTGGAGCAATTTCCATGGGACAACGACAAGGGCCATGGCACATCTTTGAGAAAGAGACTCCGAAAGAGAAGAAGGTTGCAGAGGAAGAACTGATTCAAATGAATGTCTACTGGAAAGAGCTAAATAGAGACGCGTTCGAGGATAAACTGCTTGCTGAGGATATGGACTTGGCTACTAAAGGGAAGAAAAGAAAGGGAAAACGCCCTGACTTTAGAGTTTATTAGAGAAACCATATGATAGGAAGAGGAGAGAGAGCACAAGGCGGTGTCGACTAGTATCGATTGTGCTATACTTACTTCATTGGAAAGTTATTTCCTTGGATGAAAGAGCTCTCGAAGATGAAAGGAGAGGATATACTTTTGGCTATAGATAATGCTGGACCCCACTCCTCTAAACACACAACTAATATCCTTTGCTTGTATATTATTTCGCGTCTCTTTTGGCCAGCTTAATCTCCTGATCTAAATCCCATTGAGAGGATTTGGGACTATATCCGCAAGCAGATCAGAAAGAGAGATTAATACCCTTAGACAAAGAAAGAGATGATCAAAGCATGGGAAGAAGAGTAGATGAAAGTCCCACAGCGAGAGATTAATCAATTGATTTCAGAGTTGGTTGCAAGAGCAGATCTTGTTATTAATCATGATGGAAGGAATGATTTCCATGGCTAAATCAATTCATCTGTAAGTCCCCTCTCCAGCACTGCCCTCCTCCTGCTCCCCATGAGAAAGATTCCATATAAGTAACAACTCCTTTAGAGCCCGCGGTAGCGTTAGGAAGTTGCGCTCTTTGAATCCACCCTAAAAAGCTTCCATTCCTATCAATCAAAGCTATTCCCATCTGTTGTATCGTATCTAATTGCCGTGATTAAAGTGTAATTGTATCGTGAAGGACGGGAAGGCAATAGTTATTTTCAAAGTTGTTTAGGCAGTCTATTTCTTAGCTACACTCACTTAAACTAATATATCCTCACTTACAGATAAAGTGCAATTGCTGTGACATTTTGACTCGGTGCACGATGTATTTTTGACCTATTTTTGGTGTAGAATAAGTGGTGTTTCGGTTAGGTCTACATATTTTGATGAGGGCGCAATGACCTCATTTGGTTGCTGGGACTCTCGCATAATCGGCCCGAGTATATATGATAAAGCGGTATAGTTCTCGATCAGATCTTCATCGCATGCACTCAATCATCAATGAACATTCGACTTGGGCGTCGAGGAGAGGGCTGTAGCTCCAAGAGACGAATCGCATCACTCTCGACGAGCGGCTGGTTCTGGTATGTGACACTGGATCCATTATTGCGATAGAATAGTAGCGTCGAAATTGAAGGCGCGCGAAATTCCAAAGTTGATATTGAGCTTCGGCTTTGTTCGAGAGCCTCGTTCGCAGGGAGTCGAGGTAAAACAACGCAGATAAAACGACAAAACAAAGACAATTATACAAGGCTGGAATACATTGGGTAAAACCCCGAGGGTTATCCATCGGTGACAGATGGTGTGATTATGGTTTCTTGGATTGATGTTGAAGATCTGAAGTTGTAGAACGTTACAAGTTTCATGCTGCCACCCTAGGCTAGCAACCTCCCTAGCGTAAGGCGCAGGCAACCGCCCACGTGCCATCGTGATCCTTCTTCCAACCTCCTTCATCATCGAACGCGTTCTCAACTCTCAAACCATCATTGGAAATGGCGCTGACTTTCACTACTCCAGAAGAAGCTCAATGTGCTGGCCTTGTCCATGCAAGAGGAGGTTCAGAGCACCTTGCCCAATCGCATATCAACCTCGCCTCACTCCCCAGCCCCGAGACGCCCATCTCCATCGCATCATTCCCCATCGAGATTCGCAGCGAGACAGCCGTCTTTAGACCTAAGAATATCGCGAATCTATGGACTCAATTGCTCTCCATCCAGATACAGAATGGTAACTTTTGGAACCATGAGGATGCCGCCAAGCTCCACAGAGAAAGGACTCCTGCTCCACCGCCAACACGTGATGAGATCAAAGCAGCCGAAAACACTAGTTTGCAAAAAGGAGGTGAATGAGGACTGGCAAATTCAAATTTGACATCGGATACTAATTGGAGTAGTGTTTTACCTCCGCTACAAGATCCAGAAAGGCTTGTTGGTAAAAGATCAAACACCCATCGAAGCCGAGCTTCCGGAGATATCGAAATTTATCTCAAAGCTCGAAAGCTTCGGCGACCTTGATGTCAGCATCCTTCTCAGCACCAAGATTCACAAAGTCTGTAAGGCTATCCTGAAATTGGAATCTATCCCATGTGACGATACCTATGGATTCAAAGCACGCGCCGCGATCCTCGCCGAGAGATACAGCAAGATCCTAGAAACAGCACGAACCGAAACACCCGCTATCTTCTCACAGGCACCTGCACAGCCAGAGCCTCAGCAACAGTTTGAGGCCGAAGAACTCACCGAGACTCCAGACATATGTTTGACTCAATTTACCCCCGAACAATGCGCCCGCATCGAAGAAGCAGCCAAACTCTGCAACCCACCCGTCGACCGCGGCGTTGTGGAGCTGATGTGCATGCTACCTCATTTCACTGGAAAATACAGGACTTCCGATCTTCTGGTTGCTCCCCTGGCGAAGTTGATACATCAACCGTCCAAGGTGGAGCTTTTCAATGACTTCCCTAAGATCGACAGAGGAATATGGCCTGGTGGCCCCTTTATCCCTCCACATATGCATCAGTTGACGACCTGGGTTTCTTCTAGAAACTATGGCATCGCATTGTTTGTTGATACCAAGACTGGCGAAGGTATTGAACTGGAGCAATTCGGTCCTTGTGATAACGGCGGCGTCTGTACGGAATGGGAAGGTCCGAGGAGGCCAATTGAGGAGTTGTTGCAGGACTGGATTGATAAATTCTTGACTTTGAAGTTGGTTCCGAGTGGGAGTGAGGATGTCATGGCTGATGGATTCAGATCCATGGTAACCATCCATATTATTTCACCGTCATCCCTCGCTAACATTTCACCAGTTCATCTTGAAGCAGCAATTCCTCCTCCAGCAATATGGCTGGCCGTCAACGTTCCCACTATCACCATCGGACTATCAATCTCTCATCAAGCGCCAAGGAGACCTTCACAAAGAAAGGCTCGATCGTTGGGACAACCACAGGAGTCTTAACTTGAAGTGGGGTGGCATGAGCTGCAAATGGAACCAGATCAACGGGACTTGGAAGAATGGTACCCACACCCAAGAGGCCGAGAGAGTCAAAGTACTTGACAAAGCAGTCGAGACGGCCCTACAGTACCATGTCAGGAAGTTTGAGGATCGTGAATATGCACTGGCGGCCGATGTCCCTTTCGACACACGCTACAATGGACCTCTCCGCATTCAAGCATCTAGCCATATCGGTGATGATTGGAGAGTCGATATCACACCAGCCATGATCATTGAGAGGTTCAATGAAGTCGCAAGTCCACAAATTGGCGCAGATGCTGATGTCAACAAGATGAAAGTCATCCTAGATAAGGCGTATGAGAGATGGGAGCTGAGCGAGAAAGGCATCTACTTGCGTGACGAGGTGGATGAAGTAGATGACGATGAGACGTCAGATTATGAACCATCTGAAGAGGAGTGCTCCGAGGAAGAGGAGTTTGAGAGTGATGAGGAAGATGAGAATTTGGACTTTGATGTTGTGATGCTGGAAGAGGATGTCAAGACTGATGTTGAGGATCTGAGGAGACGTTTGGAAGGGGCTCATATTGGTGGAGCTTAAGAAGAAGCTGCTCGTCACATTGGATCTGCATAGTCGGAAAGGTCGTTTGAGGAATCTTGTCAAAGGAAAAGGCGTCACGTGTTAGAGCAATGTAAATCTTCAAATACTTTCAACAATTGTGCTAGCTTCTTGAAAACACGCTGGATTTCAAAATAGTGATCCTCTTATGACCATTTTCTCATCTATCTCCTTTCCACCCAATCTCTAAACATAAGGCACAATCTACCACGTGCTTTTGTTGCACATCGCAAATTTCAAGAGAGTTGCGAAGGATCTCCGCTTGACCACCGCAGGGCCTACTTCCGCCTACCATTGGCCAAAATCAGCCTAGCCCAACGTGTCTAACCAGACCTCATCGAACGATTCAAGGTATGCATGAGCCACAACTATTCTCCTTCTGGACCGAGGCTGAACTTTTGTTGCACATCGTATCTCGAATGGAAGATCAATCTCCAACTGAAGTCTTCGAACGAAAATGCTCAGAAGATTTTCTGAAAGAATTTGCTGGAGAAATCTGTGGAGGCCAGCGTACAGCGGTTGATGCCCTGGAGTAGTAGCGGTGTGAAGCCTGGAAGGCGCTGAAAGTCACTGAAAATACAGCCAGTAAAGCCTAAAGAACGGCTCTCTCACTGAAATCGCGCCCTAGTCAGCATGGGATCGGCGCCTGACCTCGTGTCAGCAGAAACGCGCTTCTTCTCCGACGCGTTGATGTCAAGCAAACAACCACAACCACAGTCCAACCTCGTCCACGACCCAAACCCTACCCCCAATCCCCACAATGGGCTCCGAATACAAAGCCGAACGCCTCCTAGACAGCATCGAAATCGCGCACCCCCATTAGAACCTTCACCTACAACGCCTATGACTCCCTCAAATACCTCGGGCACTGCTACGCCAAAGACGTCGCAGACTTCATCCCTCTTCTCGAACCCCTCAAAACCCAAAAGGGACTCATTGCAAAACGGCAGCCTAGACCGCCGCCGAAACAGCCGGCTAATTGGTGGAAGGCACAATGTGTTTTCGAGGTTTGGAGGGGAAGCGGAATATGGCTCAATTGCAGCAGGCGTTGAGGGGACACGAGAGCGATCCCTTGTCAGAGAGTATGAGGGATATACTGGAGCAGGCGAGGGAGGAATATAGGGTTAAAAATGACGAGGCGTTGGAGGAGAGATGGCAGATGAAACTGTCGAACGAGCAGAAGTTCGAGGAAGATCCGAAAAGATACTTGGCAGAGACATTCAAAGAGGGGAAGAAGAGCAAGAATATCGTTATGCTGAAGACAAAGCGTCCGTGGAGGATAGAAAAAGCTGCAGAAGAGCAAAGTCTCGAATGCGAATACACAACCGCGCCTCCCGACTTGGAGAAGGCGCTCGAGGATTCGAGCGATGATGAAGACGAGGAAGACAACGACTGTATGTAGTTGGACAAAACAAGGGAGAAGTGGTAGAGAAGATACGATCGTTCCAAAGAGAGGCCCAGCGAATCAAAAGGGAGATACATGATGTGAAAGAAGAGAGAAAGCGGAAAAGACAAAGGAAATTGAGACTGCGTTGTCGAAGTCTAAGGATTGGGACGTGACCGGAACATGGGAGATCAGTTGTCCTCATATCGAGGAGGGCTGGAATGCGAAGAATCTTACCCTTAAGATATTCCGAGAGGATTCGCAGATGTGGGCAAAGTTCAACTTTGGAGCTATCACTAGGGTCTTCCGATTTGAGAGACATGATGATGAGCCTGCCAAGCCACGAATATCGAAGAAAAGTCGAGACGATGACTCCGACGAGAAGTGCAGCGACGAAGAAGATGAAGAAGGTGAGGATGAGGAAGAATCTGAAGATGAGGACGATTTCCACCTAGGAAAGATCTCCCAGCCTTCGAAGAAATACCCCACATGGAACTATTGATACCGTGGCGAAGAACGAGGCGAAGGAATGATTGAAATCGGTTCCGACAACGACCTATACTCCACGTTTCTTGGGCCGAAAGGACGTACATTGGAGGGCGAATTTGGTGGTGGCGCTTTTGAGGACTGCGAATTTTCTGGTGTCAAGGGGGCAGTTGGTACGGAACCGGATACTGATATTGCGGATGAGTGGAGGGGCCGTAATTATGCAGCATACGAGAGGGCTAGGGTTAATCGTTGGCGTTGAGGATCTTGCTTGGAGTCTGGTGTAATGGTCTGCGAATTGTCCAGGTAAGAAGCCTCTCCCTCCAAACCTTTGAACTGAAATTGAGCAGTTTCATTAGAAGTTCTTGGCATGGTGTTAGTCTTGACAGTTACTCTACTTTATTTCCGATACCCTCTTCTTGCACTTTTAGTTTAATACACTTATCGACTTTCACTTTGATATTCTTTGCCAGATTCTCAACGCTATCTCACTCACGGTGTGGAAAGCCTGACAAGTCTACCCATTCGTCGATCAGCATTCTTCTCCCTTTTTGCAAGGCGACTTCTCTGGCTTTCAAGAACGCTCTCCAATATTCCGTTCAGCATAGTTACCAGCGCTTATTCCTCCACGGCCGCTGTTATGGCTCCTTCAGTACGAGATGCATACGTATGTAGGTATTTGATTCGCTGTATCACGTGCATTCCGCAAGAAAGAGTCATTCGGCATGAACTTACCCCGCACCCATACCTATATCTCAACGACGAACGCCACTTTACCGTCCCAAGTCCCGCCAGGAGTCTCAAAATCAGGGTCCAAAGATCAACAGTTTGACAGCTCTGTCGTTCATCTCAAGATGCCTTCCGCTACCCTCCGCATTGCGCGTCCCACGAACGATCTTCAAAAGCTTAAAGAATTCTACACTAAAGCCCTCGGAATGCGGATCATCGGATCCTTTGAGAATCATGCTGGCTTCGACGGCGTGATGCTAGGGTTACCAGACTGCACATGGCATCTGGAATTTACTCACCAACATGGTGTCTCGGTTGATCCCGCTCCGAGCACAGAACATCTGTTGGTCTTCTACCTTCCCGCCAACGAGGAGTGGGATGCTACAGTCAAGAAAGTGGAGGGTGCTGGTGGTGTAAGGGTTCAGAGTGAGAATCCGTATTGGGATGCGAAGGGTGTTACTTTTGAAGATCCGGATGGGTATCGACTTGTGTTGCAGAATGCGTCTTGGCCATAGTCTGGACGAGATTTGTAAAACTCGCCGTCAATTTTCAGGATTTCCCTTCATCTGCGAGTGGACGATTCAAGTTAGTCTTTCAACATCCCCAGTTATGAGTGTTAATCTCTTACTCATTTCTCACAGACGGAATACCTGTGGCGGTTGCGACATCGCGCATATTGATACCCGTAACTTCATTGCCAACAAAACCCGGTACAATCGAGTCATCCAGAATGTTTCGCTCGAGAGAATCAATATTTTGATATGTTTCATCGCAACGTTACTCTGGAATCAAGGGATCTTATCTGGAGTTCACCCTCTTCGGCCCATCTCAGGATCCAAGTCCATTGCGAGTTCCGATACCATGGTAATCCTAGCCAAAAGAATTGCTGGCGCCCATCTTAGACTCTCAGTCTTGGGAGGATTCCTAAAGATCACCAATGTTTGGATGAGAATACGACAGTTGGACGCTTCGGCAGCGCTTGGGCCGAAAATCCTATCCCACTCTTACCTATGGTCCCATGTTTATCGCCTTCCTCTAGCTCATCAGCCAATGCGGGGAAAATGCTTGATCCACTCGAGCTTTAAGGCGCGAAGCCAATTCTCGAGCGATAAGAAGATCAGGTCCAGTGTCTGGATGTGGCTTGCAATTCATGGGCTCGTGAGCATCGCGAGGGATGTCGGCTAAGTAGCCCTGAACTTTGCAACACGTAAAGTGTGCAGGGGTGTCCCAAACAAGCAGGCGGATAAGAGCTTTCGGTCTCTTCTGATATCAGTAATCCATGTCTCAACGATTGTTGGTATGCATGGAAGCTGCAGATCTATCGTTATCGATGGACTGCGGTGTCCCATGTTGATGGTGCTTTGGCGACAGCTGAGCTTTTTACCTATCTAGCTATAGTAACATCAAAGGGAATGTATCTGCAGGATATGGGATCTTAAAGGGTGTCTTGCCCAAATTGCTAGCTTTCTCAAGGCACCTTCGAATACACGACCATCATGGACGACCAGTTGGAAAAGTCGGTCCCATTCAACGACCGAGAGGTCAGCAAGAATGAGGAGATCACAGCTGTACCAGAACTGGAGGAAGTTCAAGACATCGTCGACAATGTCAAACAGCAAAGCGACATCACGCCCGAGATGCGAAGCAAGATCGCCGCATTCTACGGCCGCAAAGCAGAAGAGGACCACCTAGCCCCGAGCGCAGATGTCGTCTACATCATCGACAAGATCATTCTCATGACGGAACAAAAAGCCATTGATATCCTCGTCAAAGCCATCGAGTATCACAGCGGAGATCCCAACTTCCCAGGACCGACAATGGAGAAGATCAAATTGCTTGTTCAAGGGCCAAAGATTTACGGCATGGAGAACTCGGATTATGAGTTTGATTTGAAGGCTGAAGCAGCGATTATTCGTTATCATTCTCCATATCCGGAGGTGCGATCTGTTACTGATCCGTTTGATGATCCGACGACTCCTTGTGAAACTTTTCGGTCTTACTTTTTGGGTCTGGTGTGGATGGCTGGAACGACTGCTCTCAATACTTTCTTCAGTCCTCGTCAGCCTGCTATCACTATTACGGCATCGGTACTGCAGCTGTTGATTGCTCCATGTAAGTTTATTTCGGTACATTTCTCGCAACTTGTGCATTACCAACCTGCAACCGTTGAAGGACGAACACTGACTTAAATCTCAGGTGGAATATTCTTTGCAAAGGTTCTGCCTGACTGGGGCATCACAGTCTTCGGCACGAGGCACTCACTCAATCCAGGCCCGTGGTCCTACAAAGAGCAGATGTTCGCTACCATTATTTTCAACATCTCAAACAGTGTGGGAGGAGTCTGTAAGCATGACCTCTTCATACCCATTGCGATACTCGAACAAGTGCTCCAAATGGCTTCCGATTTCACGCACCACACACCTGAATCCAGTGACTAACACGATTTGCCAGATTATGTATACCTAGTCCAACAGCTGCCTCAATATCTCAACCAGAAATGGGTCACCTTTGGCTACGAGATCATGCTCGCGCTCTCGACTCAATTCTTCGGACTTGGTCTTGCGGGACTACTTCGTCGCTTTGTGATCTATCCAGTCACAGCTATATGGCCCAAGAACTTCCCTACTCTCGCCCTGAATCGTGCTCTTGTTGTCCCTGAAAAGAAGGGTGAAGTTGTCAATGGGTGGAATATGTCGAGATACAGGTAAGAGCAATCTCATAAACAAGCTCTCGAATACCCCGCTTGGTCCTAAGTCCGATGATGATTTCCTCTCATGTTATGGCTAGCGCTAACGCGCGATCCTTCAGATTCTTCATGTGGTCATTTCTGGCCATGTTCCTCTACTTCTGGATCCCCAATTTCCTCTTTAATGCATTGCATGCCTTCAACTGGATGACTTGGATAGCACCAAACAACTTCAATCTCGGGATGGTAACTGGCTTCTACGGCGGGATGGGATTCAATCCGTGGGCTACCTTTGACTGGAACGTGGCTGGGACTGGAATGCTTGTCACGCCCTTCTTCAGCGCTATCCAACAATACGGTGCTCGCGTACTGTCTGGGATTATCATCATCGCTATGTATTACTCGAACTTCTATTGGTCAGCCTACATACCCATCAACAGCAACGAATCGTTCACCAACAATGGGACTGTGTACGACGTCACCCAGATCTTGAATGACAAAGGCGATGGGGTCGATATCGAGAAGTACAAGTCGTATGGTCCACCTTACTTCTCCGGAGCCAATGTCTTTGGTCAAGGTGCTTGGTTCGCATGGTACCCAATGACTTTGTTCTACGTCTCCATTCAACATTACGAGTCTTTGAAGAGAGCTTTCTACGACATGTATCGAGGAATCCGTTACAGAAACTCTGCATTCGGCGATAACGATGACCCACATTCGAGGATGATGAGAGCGTATCCTGAAGTCGCAGATTGGTGGTTCATTGCTGTGCTTCTGATTTCTCTAGTGCTTGGTATCGTGGCTCTCAAGGCGTACCCCGTTGACACGCCGGTTTGGACTCTGTTCGCAGTCGTTGGACTTAGTGCTGTCTTCTTGATCCCGTCAGCTCTGCTGCTGGCCAATGCGAACGTCACCATGGGCTTCAATGTCCTCTTCCAACTCTTGGCGGGGTATTGGTTCGTGGGAAATCCGGAGGCATTGATCATTGTCACGGCATATGGTCAGAACTTCAACTCTCAGGCAGAAAACTACATCTCCGAGTATGTCAATGAGCGAGATGTTCCTTTCCTAATTTGCAATGACTCATGATATCTCTCCAGAGAGATTCCCCCAAACATACTTCAATGGGCAATTGCTGACTCCTTCTAGCCAGAAGATGGGACACTACGCTAAAATCCCACCTCGAGCCGTATTCCGGGGACAAATGATCTCCGTCCTCATCAACTGCTTCATCTTCATCGGCATGCTAGATTGGATGGTTGACAACTTCGATCACGGCACTCTCTGTGAATGGAACAACCCACAACATTTCGTCTGCACAGACGCCGTCCTCGTCTTCGCCTCCGCAATCGAGTACGGTGCATTCGGCGCCAAGAACTTCTTCACTCTCTACCCATTCCTTCCATGGTGTTTCCTGGTTGGTGGGCTCGTTGGTATTGTTTGGGGCGTCGTCCAAAAGTTCGGCCCACATTTCAAAGCAGCTTGCCGTCGTCGCTGGTCAGAAGGCACCTTTGCCACCTGGGACAAATGGATGTTTCGCCCTCTGGAACTGTTCGCTTGGTTCGATCCCGCCGTGTTCTGGGCCGGGGCTCTCAATTGGACTGGAGGCAACAATCTCCCCTACGCAACCAACGGCATCTACCTATCATTCATCTTCATGCATTACATCAAGCGACGATATGGTCCATGGTGGGAGAAGTACAACTACCTTCTTGAAGCGGGCTTCGATGTCGGCGTTGCAATCAGTGGCATCATTCAGACGTTTGCGTTTGACTTTGGGCCGAGCGTTGTGTTGAATTGGTGGGGCAACACGGTGAGCACGGCGGGCGTGGATTATCAGAGTTATAATCAGAATGCGACGTTGTATCCGATTCCTGCTTCGGGGTATTTTGGGTTGGCACCTGCGGACTTTCCTATGAAGTTCTAGGTCTAGTGGGTGTACTCAGAACCTTTCTGAGCTAGTGAGTGGTAGTTTCATGTATGAATGGGTCCCAGCGATTGTTACTGATGCTTCATTTTTATCTGTCTCATATTTGACGTCCTCGGTCTCTAGATCAGGTACTACAGTGTGCTGACATGTATCCATTTTTCTATGGAGGATATACTTTCCACATCCTAGGAAGAATTGGGGGATTAGGTCGAGGTGGGGAAGGTGGAGGTTCCAGTCGTGCAAGAGTCTTCGCAGGCTTAGGTAGTCGCTTCTTGGCCGGAACGTTAGAATCGAGAGGCTGTAATGCCTTCCTCTTCTGCTCGGCTACAGCCACAGGCCTGTGGGTCAAGCTAGAACCGCCTGTGGTTGTAACCAACGCCGTGCTACGCCACGTCACGCGGGGGGGGGGCTTAAGAAAAAGCTGCGCTTTTAATGAAAAATAGCTTTGTCATATGATGCAACGGGACGGCACCACGCCGCTAGCCAACAATCAACAACAATGCAAGACTCGAATTCAAGCCGCCCTGTGGCCTCATTGGCGCTCGGTAAGGCCCTGCGGTAGCATTGCATGCAGCGGCTGCAGAACAGCAGCCGTCGTGGAGGCGCAGCACTTTCAGCACCTTCTCCTTGCCCACCACACTCCAGCCTCATTCGAGCCCGATCGGCGATCATTCAATTCTCCTCCCCTGAAATCTACATAACATCCAGCCTCGTCCAAAATGGAACTTTACCATCAGTTAGCCGGTATCTAGAGATGTCAACAATAAGATGGCTGAAATTGCCGGTGCCGTCTTTGAGTTCGAGAACTGTGGGACGGAGAGAAAATCGTCAAAGAAGCTGGAGAGAGCCGGACAACTGAAGTAATCTACCGTCAGATACCAGAGCCCTGGACTGGGAAAATGCTTGTTCAGAAATTTCCAGAATCTATCAAGCCTGATGGCATGTTTACCAAGATCTATCGACGGCAGACTAAGGTCTCAATTGGTGAACGACTTAGAAGATTTGTTACGAGAAAAGACAATGAATCACTTAATCACGCTCCTTCCATCACTGAAGAGGATGAGTTTCTCATCAGGGAGAAATTGCAATCCGAAGCACCGAATCTTTCACTCAACGTTCCAGGAGTAATCGCGACTAGAGCAGAAATATGGACTCTTGGTGCCATGGGATACGTACTTCAACTTGGGGTCCTCGTTGCCGGTGGATTGTCTGTATATTGGTTCGACTGGCGGCTCCCAAATGGTGTATCGGTGCCAGCATACAGCTACCCTTGCTTTGCCGCTGGCACTCTGGTCATCACGATACTTTCCACCATCTGCGGTTTTATTATCGAAGCAACAACGATAAAGGATATTTATGAGCCTATAAAGATCATGGATTTCGACAGGGGAACACAATGCCCGAATATGGTGTTTCGGGTATGCAAATTCTACATCATCTCATAACGATAATTACCGTTTCCATCTTTTCAGTTCTTAGAATGCAGGATCTAAAGGAAGAATTTCCACTAGGTACAACGCGAAAGCACCGTTGGTCGACAAGATCTTTCAGCATCTGCTATCTTCAACGATCCCTCTGACGATCTAATTCGAACCTCGAGGCCTAACAAACGGCAGTTTCGAGTCTTGACCTCGATCTCTGCGCTGATGACTGTTCTTGGATTTGCGGCGCAATTCATTAGCCTTCGGGCGATGCACTGGTCTATTGCTCTCATGCAGCTAGGGGCAACATTCATTACAACTGGACTTCGGTCGTGGGCTCGAAGAGGGATGACTCGTCGCCCTAAAGTACTACCTTTGAATACTAACTGGGAGGCTGTTGATCTGGCTTTACATATCCGGAGATGCGAAAAATGGCAACTTCTAATTGGAGAGTTGGCCAGAGAAAGGTGGCTGAGTGATCCATCTCCACGTTCAGCAGAACCATCTGAATCGCTGAGACAAGAGCAACGTATAAATGTGATCAGGGATCTATATCCGAAAGCAGATAGATCGCCAGAGCCATATACCAAATGGATCCGTCGCAGCGCACTTGGAAAGGATGCCGCTTTCGGAGATGGTTCAAACACACCTCGAAACCTTGGGCATCGTACCATGGAGCTGCATCGACGGCTTCAGAAAATATTTCCCTGCGACGGTGACATCGAAACTACCACCTCAAATATATGCCAGGCAATAACTGAAATTTGCAATTTCATCTCATCGGAGGAGGATGTCACCCTTGCTGACCTGGATACTTCTGGTCGACCTGCGGATCCTTACGTGCGCCCTACTGGCACTGCGCTGCCAAAACCCGCCCATGTCATCTGACTCATACTCAGAATCTTCGTTGCGTTCATCAGGAATATTCTCAGAATGAGCGTTGAAGTCAGAATCCCGTTCCCTTCTGGCGTTCTTCTCCCGCAGATCACTCGTGGATTTCGAGTCGGATGCCGACTCGGAGTCCGACTCGTAGGAATCAGACTCGGAATCCTCGTCAAATTTATCAAAAGTGTCTTCAGAATCAGAGTTCCAAATCCGTAAAGCATTTTCCTGGACCTCACTCGTGTCATTCAATTTCGATGCAGAATCATCGTAAATATCATCGGACATGGAATCACTCTCCAAATCACTCTCCAGACTTTCGCTGTCGTTCATGTCTGCTGTTTCCAACTCGTGGTCATCACGGTCTTGGGCGGGGATATCACCAGAATTGAATTCACGGTCCAATCTCGCCGCTTCATCTGTCTCGCCCCATTTTGATCTCAAATCTAGCGCCAGCAATCTTGTAAAGGCTTTAGCCGCTGAAAATCCATGGTAGTCAGTATAAACCCATGGATTATTTACAAGAAATCGCATCTACCAACCTCCAACTTTTAGGAATTGAATTTCCAACTTTTCATCTCTTGTTTGATGCTGCTGAGATTCGCATTTTGAGTCGAAAAAGTAAGCTCGGACATATTGCAAAAGAACTGTTCTGTGAGAAGCGTCGACTTGAACGATATACTGTTGGGTCGAAGGTCGGGCGGTAATGAAAGCAACCCATAGAGGTATGCTTTCCTTGCCAAAAGGCTGCTCGGCACGTAACTGTAGCCCGCCACATTGGTCGTCGCGCAATACCACAAAATCAGCTTCTCCAATGCCATCAACAGCAATCTTTCTGCGCATAGTCAGTCGTAAGATCCATTGTGATATCGAGGTGTGACTCGGAACTCACTCGCTGAATAGCTGTGTTTCGTCGTCGGTATCGTAACTAGACTCTTGAAACGGAGACTTCAAAGGACATCGAGCTTTTAGAACCAGAAACAGAGAATGGAATAAGCACAACGCTGCTCAATAATTAGAAGTTGGTAAGTCATAGATATGAATTCCATACTTTCCCAGTACTTGAAATAAAAGGTGCACCAAGGCCTGCGCGCTATAAGACCCGTTCCCCACTTCCAAATATGTAATCCTGATCCTGTATTCCTAATTTGTAGATTATGAATGCCATAAAGGGAGAAACAATCACCTTTTCTGGAACGATCCTGGGACTTATAACGACATTCAAGGTATACAACTCCTGAAACCCGAGGATGTTGGTAAAACTTAAGAGCGATTTGGTCCTGATCAAAAGAACTATATGAGTTTTAGTCATACCGAAGGGTGATGTCTAGGCAAAATTTATTACTTAGGACTTACAGCTGCACCAAAACTCTCCAACTCGAATGCAATCCTGTTAGGTTAAATTTAGCAATTTCTGGCCCATAGCACACCGAACTACCCAGTGTTAGCAAGAACATCAACGCGATGAAAGTAATGTAGAGGTATACCGTGGTCGGCCTATGTGACGAATCAAGGTCTGGGTGAATTGGCAAGGGCCTCGGAAAATGGCTTCGACCCAATGTAAGTCACCAACTAGCTCGGTAATTCTTCGAAACGAAAAGACGTCGTCATCTGCCGTAGGTTTTGTAGCCTTTCGAGATTTTGATTTTGTCGATTTCGGCCTCGACTTCAATTTCTTGGCATTCGACTCCGAATCCGAATTGGGCGCATCATGCGTTGTTGAGGTTGCTGATTTTTCCGGCCCCGACACCGGCCCATGATTCAAGGCCCGAGCTTGTACCTTTGCTTTTGGCCTCGACTCTTCCTCTAAATCCCATTGCTCTGCAAATTTTATATATTGAGGATTCGGATCGTAATCGATACTTGGATGATCATCCCCGGAGGTATAGATCTCCTTTTGGCAAATCGGGCTATCATCTCCATTTAGCTTTAGACTCCTAGTCGTTGACGCTAACAATGATCACACACCATGTTGTCCACGAGGCGATCTTTGGCCTTGGCCAAGTCCCGGGGCAGGTGCGCTCCGGACAATTGACCTTAATGTCCGAAAGAGACTCCAGAACCTTATGTAGGATCATAGACATTGTCACTGTGGCACCTGGAGCAACTGAAACACCCCAGTTCTTCGCGTTCAAGGTGCGATTGTTCAAAGTGCTCTGTAGATGATACCTCCCTTGCTTTACCCATGACGATCCAGGAAGATCTTTGAATTCGTGTGAGATGAATGCCTTCAGGACCTAAGATGACCCATTAGTGGCAGGTCATAGGCATTGAACGACCCTACCTCAAAACTTCGAAAATACTCGTAGGGCAATATCCTGGGCGGTCGGCCAATGGCATCGAGGAAAGAAATGTTGTATTTGGCAAGCAATGAGGGCATTAATGCAGTGCGAGGCTTTACAAGTCGTGATAGCACCAAACGACAAGAAAATCAGTCCTCGGACCAACAAATATAGGGATTCTCGCTTACAACAGATTCTTTAGGAAGTGTGCGAGGTACAAAAAGACAAGATGAGAGCTGTTCACGTTAGCCATCACTTTCCGATGTATCTGCGGTTTTGTCTCACACTTCTTGCAGGGATTCCTTCTGGCGTGCGATGCCTGGTACGCCTCTCCTAACTCGACGATCGTTCGGGCCGAGGCGGCGGCCTGTGGGGAGACAGGGAGCTTCATCATCACAACCTGGGGTGCTTGAGCTGGACAGTGGTTTCATCTTTGGGGAGTAACTGACACCAGAAAGAGCTGTTTCGATTCGTTGCTGAGTTATGCTGGAATCATCCAAGTGCCGCTTGATTGTATTTATATCGGACCATAATCTGTCATAGCACTCTGTCATTTTAGAGACTATAGTATTTTGGCTTTCTTTCTGTATCTCCTTGAAATTTCCGGTGATCGCTGTGCCGAGTGTTTGTTGGGATTCGAGCCGGTGTCGATACAGAGAGACAAACTCTGGCTTTAATACTTCCTCGAAGGCTCTTCGTAGCTTCTCCGGGAGTTGTTCCTATGTTTTCCAGACCATATCCCTGTCAATAATCAGACAATTTGGTCTCCGAAAGACAGACGAGAAGAGCTAAATGTTAGCCATGAGATCTACCTACAGTGTCAACCGCTGCAGCAGTATATCGATTACGCGTATGTGAGACTTGATGTTCTTCATCAAACTCAACACTGTCTTTGACATGAATAGATACCACTGCACCTTCCGCATGGCATTTCGATGATGACCCGGATTTGCACTCGTGCCTAGACTCGGCTCATACTTCAAGATCGCCTTCAAGAACTTATCCACAGGTTCCTTGATATATTCCACTTGCTCTTCGATATCCTTCCTATAGGTTGGATATACGTCCCAGGCCGAAAATGTTCGTAAAGGCTCGAGGACACGTTTCAAATCTCGAAGGAAGCCCACAGCCTCGCGATAGTGGCCAGCAGCGCCATCCACGCTGTCAAGCGCCTGAATGAGATTGTATGTAAGAGTAAGAGCAGCGACGATGTCGCCAGCTGACCACCCGAAAGACATCTCGCGACAAGTTCTGAAAGACGGTGTTAGAAATTTGGCTGAAGAGAGATGCTTCCTTACCTTGAGGTCGTGTTCTGGCCTTGATATGATGGCGCAGGCGAGGCTCCACGTGCAGCATCATCCAGGTAGCCCGCAGGGCGTTACCGGAGGGCATGTCGGAGCCCTGCATTTGGCCTCATTTGAGGCATACACGAAAATATTCGTACCTTTGAAAAACTATCCTGGTTTCTGCTTTCTGATCCTCAGACGAGCAATTCCCTCTTGTCGAACCCTGGCCGTCTTTGATCTCAACATTCTGTGACATACATAGGTAGGCAGTACACGATCACGTGCATATCCTCTTGCATGTACCTATCTTTGTATATATGAACATGGCTGATATTCTTATTTCGGATTTATACTAATGGAGAAATAGTATAATTTATAAGGCATTATATTATTTATTTAAAATTTTAAATCGAAAATAAATTTTTTTTATATAATTTATAAATGTGAGGTATAGAATAGAAAGAGGTAACAATAAGTCAGATTAGTAC
>FJOG01000022.1:711265-835615 GCA_900073065.1 Phialocephala subalpina | reverse complement strand
ATAGTGGCTATAAGCCAGCCAGAGGCTGCGACAGTAGGATACCCAATCCAACACGTGACAATAAATTAATAATTAATAATTATATTAAGATTTTTTTTAATAATAATTAATTATAATATTCGAAATAAAATATTATAAAAGAATATAATTAATAAAAAAATTCGATTTATTTTAAATAATTTCGAATAATAATATATTATTTTAATTAAATTATATAATAAATTTAAATATATTAAAAATAAAACTATTTATTATCAAATAATTAATAAATATTATTAAAAGAATTATTATAAAAATATTTGAAATTTCGTAATAAATTATAATAATTATTAATATAAAAATAAAAAATATAATAAAGAAACTTTTTTTTAATTAAAATAAATATAATTAAATTCTTATAATAAAAATTTTTTAATAAATTTAAATATTATAATTTCAATTATTTAATTCGATTAATTTGATTATTATTTTATATAATTTTAATTATTTATTAAATTCTAATTATAATATATATATTTTGAAATAATAATATTTCCAAAAATTATTAATTTTATTTTTAATTATTTTAATTATTTAAAATCCAAAATCTAAATTTTTAATTTATTAATTAAAAATAATATTTTATTAATTATAATAACTTTTATTCGTTTTTATTACTTAGTATAATATAAGATAAAAAGGGTTTTAAATTCCTATTTATTGAAAATTATATAATTAGAATATAAAAATTCGAAATAAAAAAAAATAAAATTTCGAGTTTCGAATTTAAAAATTAAAGATTAAGAATTAAAAATATTTAAAAAATAATTCTTTTAATTTATTTTTTTTAAAATTAAGATTTATATTATATATATTAAATTAATTTTTTATAATTAATTCCATTTATAATTTGTAAAATATAAAAGTAAAAAGTTTAATATTTGATTTTTATTAAAATAATTAATTTAAATAAAATAAAATAAAAATTCCAAATATTTCAAGTAATTTTAAATTAATAAAAAATATTAAAATAATAATATTTTGAGTTTTATTTTATAAGTTTATATTATATTTATTCTCTTATATAATTAAATTAAATTAATTTATTAATTGATTTTCTTTAAAATAAATTTTATTAAACGATAAAAACTTTATATATTAATTATAATTTTAATATAAATATCAAAGAAATTAAAAAACAAATTAATTTGAATTTAATTATATAAATTTTCTTTTTATTTTAATTTTTTATATATAAACTTATTATAAAATTCTATAAAAGAATAAATATAATATAAATTTATAAAATAAAACTCAAAATATTATTATTTTAATATTTTATTTCAAAGTAATAAAACGTTTTTTTAATTTACTATTTGATAAAATTTATTAAATTATTTCCTTTATATTAATTAATATTATTTTAATTTTAAATTTTTATAAAAAAATATAATTTAAGAATTTATAATTTAAAAAGTATATTATTAGATTAAAAAAGTAACCCTTTATAAAAATACTTTTACGAAGTTTATAAAACAAAATACTAAAATATAAAAATAAAAATAAATAAAAAATACTTATAAAATACAAATCGTATTAATTTTAAAATTATTTCTAATTATATAAATTCTTATAATTTCTATCGATTTCTAATAATTATTATATTTTCTTTAAATACTTTTTTTATATTATTTTTTCTTTAATTTTTTTTTTTAAAAAATTTCGAATTTTTAATGAATTTTATAATTTTGATTATAAAAATTTTTTTATTTAAATTCTTGAAATTTTTTACTTTATAAATATTTTTAAAATTTTTATTATTATATAATTCGAGTTTTTATTTATTTTTCTTTTATTTACTTTTTTTAATTTTTTTTTTATCAAAGAATTTAAATATTAAATCCTTAATAATTTTTATATTTTATTTTTATTTTTAATATTAATTATAAATATGAGGAGAGGTGGATACCTTGGATCAAGTGCTGAATCTTTCAATCATGTATTGATTGACTTCGACCTGTATCCGGATGTTTATTCCCTCGATTAGATCATGCTCTTGATCAGGGTCCAATCATCTCAACGATATGTACTTCCTTATTCCCAACTTCAACTACTTTCCAAGCAATTATCTCAACTCCGCTTAACAGTTCCAAACTCCATATTCACAGATCCAAGTCTCGTTACCTCGATCAAACCAAATAGATACTCACATAAGACACCTTCCTCAAACATTCCACTGCCAAAAGGAAAAACAGGGAGAAAATGGAACTTCCACATTTCATCTCTTTTGACGATAAGTACCCAATAAAACTATGTTGATGTATGTCAGCTCCACAGAAATGTTTCGCTAGAGGACTAGGGGGCTTCTTCTACTTGAGATGCCAAGAACGTGTATCGGTCATTGCGGCTCATTGCGCAGTTTGTCGGTACTCGGGTTGTCCAATACTGTAGCACCGCCATTGCAAGTCAGTCCGAGGCTCGCCGCTCGCTTGAGACTAGAGATACTCGTTGGTCAGGGTGGAAAATGTATACTATGAAAAACTGTACCGTTTACCACTTAACGAAGCAGAATGAATGAGGCGTAATATTAGCCTTCTGAGTCGACATTTACTTCCTATCGGTTTCCCCATTTGGGATTCTATATTCGTAGAATCTGTAGTCTCCATCCAAAGTCCCTCGAATTTCCTCAATTTCCACTGCAGCTTTTTCCGACTTTGCCAATCATCGTTCGCACTGCTTATATTGGTCCGTTAGAAAGAGGCACTGTGCTTCTAATAACACAAAACTCAAGATAACGATATGTCCCTCTCATTTAGGATACCCTCCAAAGGGGGAGCCTCAAGTTGCGGGTCTCATCAGTGATTCACAGCCATCACTTTCCTACACAACACAGCAGTCTTGCGAACAACTTCGACCGCAATCACAACTCCTCCCTCACATTCACATCTCAACCATCATGAATCCCCTATTATCTCTCCTCTACCCCTCTCCAACTCACCATGTTAAACCCCATCCAACCTTTCCATTCCTCTCCGTAACCATCTTCAAACCCTCTTTCAACTCTCCAGAAACCAAGCCAATCCGAACAATGTCAGCACAAAAACCCGCTTCCAAACTCCCCTCCAAGCCCGGGTCCCATATTTCAGCCCAAATAAAAAGGCTGACTGGTCAAGCACCACATTCCTCGCCACACGCCTCGAAACAGCCCTCTGAAGGGGTGCATTCGCATACTAATGGTGAGAGTGGGAGTAGTTCTAGAGATCATTCTGGATCTGGCTTGGGAGGTAAGAAAGGTGAAACTCACTCGCATGATTCGAATGGAGTTGGAGGTAAGGGAAGCGGAAATGGTAGTAGTGGGAAGGAGGGAGGCAGTAAAGAGGGCCATGGTGGTGGGAGTGGTGGCGGGGTGCATTTCCATGATTCGGAGGAAAACGGTGTTGGGAGTCCGGAGTTGAGTAAGAAGAAGGGGAAGAGTGAAGGCAAGGGAAGTGGTGGGAAGGAGGGAGGTAAAGAGAAGGGAAGTGCGGGTCACACTCCGCACCATGCCTCCAAAGGAGCCCCGGCCGGCTCAGCTGGAAATGGGAGTGCGAAAAAAGGTAGTAAGGAAGGCAGTGGAAATAAAGGTGCTGGTGGGACCCCGCGTCCTTCTCATAAAGGAAGTGGAGAGAAGGGGAGTAAAAGTATTGGTGGAGAAGCTCCAACACCTTCTTCTCATAAACAGCCTTCAGGAGGTGCCGCAGGAGCAGAAGGGAGCAAGCAGGTCAAAGCTCCCAGAGGCGGTGGAGGTGGAAGCGGAGACATAGGTAGTAAGAGAGGGAGTGGGGGTAAGGGAGCGGAAGTAAGGTGCTGGTGGGAGTGAGATAGGGGCCAAGGTTCCGAATGAGAGCGCAGCCAAACCAGGAAGTGGAATCAAAGGTCCTAGTGGGAGCGGAGGCGGTGGCAGTAAGGAGAAAGGAGGGAGTGAAAAGGTTGTAAGCGGGGGGAAGGAAGAAAGTAATCGAGCTAATGAGAGCAAAGCGGGCAGCAAAGCAGGAGGAAGCCAGCTGAAAGTACTAAGTGGAGGAGTCGCAATAAGTCAACCGAAAGTACCTACTGGACTGCCACTAGTATCCGAAGAAAGAAAGGACTGAAATGGTACGAACATTCATCCAACCAGGGAAAAGTCCATGGCCTCGCTCGTCGAAAGGGAGAGTCGGATCCAATGAAATGTGGCTTCCTTGTTGATGTCTCAATCTTGGATCATAAGAAGTTGAAGAAGTCGAGAATTCTGCCGCCGAGAGATAAAGAGTTGTATAAAGAGTGGAAAAAAGGTGTTAATGATTATTGGTCGAAGAGAGAGAAGAGTAAGATCGCGAGAAAGGAGGCCGAGAAGGCGGCGAAGGGGCCTGGGCTTTTGGCGGGGTTAAGGGGGAGGTTTGGGAGGAAGAAAGATGGAGGGAAAGAAAAGGAGGAAGGTAAATGAGTTCGAGATGCTAGGGCAGTGAGGAAGGTCGTTCATGGGGTTCCTTGCGGTTGCCAGTTGAGCTGGTGATGTTATGACGGTGATATATTCATTGATGGGAGGGCTCCCTGTCTCGCAACATAAATTCAGATGCTGGTTTGCAACACTCCCCTGAGTTACTGAGCCCTTTCTGTATATGTTAGCTCTTAAAGTTAGCCTATGATTCCTCATCTTCATCCTCATCAACCTCGCTGCCATTGGTGATCAAGTTCCCGGCCCCATATAAGAATGGAAAATTCCACGCGCACACGATTGAAGTAAAGACACAAACAAAGCTGCAAAGACAAACAAGCACATTTACAACTTCTCGTGTTGATTTCAACAGCCTGCTGATAACGATAGGCCAGAAACGACCGAGGCTTGCTGTCATCTACTACACACTTGAGCCTCATAAATCAAGCTGATTTACTTCACTAAAGGCCTTTCAGTTTTCAAAAATGACACTGCAGAGTCTTGACAGCAATTTCTGTCCAGTATATCCGGCGACGATTACAGAATGCTTCTTAACAACAGTGCTGAGTCCTCCACCCGTCTAGCAACACAAAATGAGACGACCGTATCAATTCAAAAAGCCTACAACCTGTCCATCAGTGCATGCTAAGACGGATCTACGCTGTTGGCAACGATAATCCAAGATCAGATGGTGACCACAGAAGCTTGACAGCAAATATCCACCCACCTAAGTCCCTCCAACTTCCCCTGTCTCCATCGTGTCTCCGAAAAGTGTTGGGAGAGGAACACATCAGGAAAGAGAAGTTTCACACGAAAGAGACACTCGCGACTTGGAGCGTGGGAGTTCTTGTTTGGAGATTTCTGGGAGAAGAGATACTGACGCTCGAGGTTGTTTTATACGCTCTAGCGTGATTCCGGATGGAGTCAGAGATGGTTCATGGATGCTGTGGAGCGAGATTTCGGAGAAAAAGAGCAAATGGAGGCATCTGTTGATGGCGCTACCACCGAGGAAGCAAGAGACAAGGAAACAATGGTCACATGCGATGAAATCATAAAAATCTGGGAATCAAGATTCATTGTATCAATCAAATCTCTCTGACTAGAGGATATATCTGAATCCTTTGTTGTCGATCTCCGTCTGATCCAGCATCCCCTTCTCGATAGCTTCCCGCTCCTCCTCTTCACTTAGCTCGCCTCGAGCAGAGTGCTCTTCGTCTCGAGACTTGTTGACTCGGTACATGTAGATGTACAGCACAATCACTGCTGCCAACTTGACGCTATACCCAACAAGCATAGCGATGTAGGCGCTATGATATCCAGCTTCTCAACATCAGCAATCACTCCTCTTCAAATCAGAGAACGGGGACTCACGAGCTTCACTACTCCTAAAAGTCTGCGGCCCAATAATATTCCCAACACAATACCCCGTAAACAACACCGCCCCAGTCAACTGTTTCTTCGTATACCCCGCCACATTACTACTCACCATCGTCAAACTCAAACTAAACCCCAGTCCCTGAAAATAACACAACCACAACGCCACCAATCTTCCCCATTTATTGTCTGACGGCAGCCCCACCAACAATCCAGCTCCAATGATACAGACGCAGTTCGCGAATACCATGGTAGCGCAGCGAGTGTTGTTTGGCCAGCGAGTACAGACCCAGCCTCCGAATAGCAGGGCGAGGAATTGTACTGCTCCGCCGGGGATTTGGAGATATTGGGTTCCGAGGGTAGAGAAACCGAATGAACCGACGATTATGGATGTGAAGGATGTCAAGGCGGAATTGGGGACTTGGGCACCGGTTGCCATGATAAACAAAATCCAAGTCTTTGGATCTTTGACCGTCTGAATAGCCTGATATTTTGAGAAATGGCGATTCTTAACGCCTTGTTTGTTCCTCGCTACTCTGTTGACTGCGATGCTTCTCTCGGGTTCGGTCAAGAATTTGGCGGTTGAGGGAAGGTCGGGGAGGACGAGGAGGGAGACAACTCCCCATGCTATGGAGATGGAGCCGAAGATTATGAAGACGTACATCCATTTTTGGAGGCCAGTTGTGATGTGGCCTACTGCGTAGCCGATAAGGCCGCCGAACATGGTTGCTATGCCATTCGTGCAGTAGTAGAGTTCGAGGCGGAGAGGTTGTTCGGCGGAGGTGTACCACATGGACATAAGGAGAACGAAGCCTGGGTTGACTGTTGCTTCGAGAGCACCGCTGAGAGGGGTCAGATTGGCTTTGGATTGAGAGTTTGTAGAGCTTACAGCAAGAAGCGATTCGCAGCAATACCAGCAAAGCTCTTACACGCTGGCGTAGTAATGAGGATGATTCCCCACCCAATCGTAGCCAACGACAAGAACTTCCCAATTGGCAACTTCTGAAGCAGATATCCAGAAGGAAACTGAAAGAACAGGTATCCAAAATAGAAGATTGAACCTTATTCCCTCATCAGCAATCACTAAGCTAGCAAGGTGAAGTGACATACCCAACCAAGAATAATCCTGCCCATGCAAATGCGTTCCCTTCTGCAACCCATAAACACTCGCAAAATTCAAACTATTCTTATCCAAATACTGCAACATATACGTCACAAACAGAATCGGTATAATCCTATAATCAATCTTTCGAAGTACGCGTTTTGCTTCTGCAGGGTCATAGTCGACTTCTTTGCTGTGTTTGTAGAGCTCGTAGTTCTCATCTTGATGGGCATGAGCTGGGGAGATGTCGTCGGGTCCTAAGCTTGGGGATTGTGAGGTGGTGGGATGCTCGAGGGCGGACTTTTCGGGATCGTGAGATGCCATGTTGAGCTGATTGAAGCTATCGAGAGCTCGAGGTAGGGGTGAAGCTCGATATGCAGGGACAAGGCTCAAGGACGAACACGACTGAAAACAGAGAAGCACAAACAGAAAAGGAAAGGAAATCGTGAGAAAAGCATCATATAGGAACCATCCTTCCTACCTGCATCTCTCCATCTCACAAATTCTTTACTCAGGGTAGCATCATAGCAATGCGTTTGCAGCCCCGCACGCCCGTTCGAAGCTCCATGTCCCAGCAGGTTGGCCGCCAACCAAGAAGAAGCATTTTGGGATTGGGTTTGTCCAGAAGACGCGTAGAAGCTGGAATTGGAGATGGTCTCCGCAAAGAGGGTTTGTGGTGGGTTGTAAAGTCGATGATGTGATGCGGCGGTTACTGGATTTGGCGATGTCGTGATGAGGGGAGAGGATGATGCGATTCACGTGAGGGGAAGTGAATCTGATAAGGAGATTTTGAAAAGATAAGAGGAGCGAAAGGGAGAGCTAGTTTGATATCGAACGCCATGAGGGAGGACTTGAAAACAGATGGTGGTGTTGCGGTGTTGAGGATGGACGTTGATGTTGTGGTAAGTGGAGACCATCACGTGAATGATACATCATTGACAGAACTTGAAACAAATTCAACGAGAAAATTCATACGAATGCCAATGCAGAAAGAAGCTCATATTTGAATTCAAAATGCTTGCTTCAAAGAATAACGAAGACTTCCTTGACGTCCGTACCAGTACTCCTACTTGCCACTTCTTCCTCGTCCTTGTTCTGTTTGCTCTGCTTCCTCTCATTGAGTCATCACCCATGATGTTAGCCTCGACCTTGCCTTTCCTCATCCATGATTCAAAGCTGGCTGGCACATGTAAGCTGTCAAGTTGAACTGCTTCCCATGCACTTTTCCTTGAATTTCTCGCAAGGCTTCAATCCCATGCTTGCCAAACGGCAAGTCATATTACCTCATCACTTCACATGCATCTCATCAGCTCATAATAACGGCATCCCTCCAGATCTTCAGGGGAGCATCAACACATTCAGGGAACGGAGACTTTCCCCTTCGATTTCCAGGTGCAGCAGTGGAATTAAAATGCCGATTCAACCCTGAGGGTTCAAAATCCCAGATCAGAGATAGGGAAGAAGGATAGGGAGGAGATGACCTACCATCCCGTCCCGCTCCCAGATTTCAAAACGGGATGCATCTTTAGATCGGACCTTTCTTTTCTTCATCTCCTCATCTGCAAGTTTCTTGCTCAACTGCATGTGTTCAGCTGACCTCTCTTCGGCTTCATTTCCTTCTTTCTCAACGTTTTCCTGACAAAGAAAGCACTCAACATTGTCATTTCAATGTGCTTTGAAGGTATATCATCGAGAGTACTATACATACAAACGCGTATGCGTCCTCCAATCGCATCACATTCTCCTCGAGCAATAAATCGATACTCATATTCTCGCGACAAAACCCTATTTAGGCATGATATCTCCGCCATTCTGCTGACGTTTCCTACTTCTGCGTCATCATGCCGGCAGTAGAGAGAGACCTTTGCTTTTTTCCATCCCAAGAAACCGGGTAGATACGACTTACGGGTTCGGCATGTCCAAGCTGGGAGAGTCATCTCGGCCGCCGATTCTTAGAACGGTGCAAGAGTGCTATGATGGTTATAGAAGTAGTTATAACGTTATGTAAGGGAAGGGATTTATATTGTGGCTTATGCACGTACCATCCTTCACATTCGTCACTTTTCTGTACCTGATCATGATAGTGGACGGTTCTCCATGAGCTACCTGCACCTCGCATGGAGCTTGGGGCTGCATTCGGCATCGGCATTCTGATGCTTTTCCTTTTTGCATCTTGAGGCTTTGAGGCTTGAGCAAACGAACGCGGGTAAAGATTCAATAGGAATAGACGTCATGCATAACAGAGGCACAGCAATCCTATGCGGGCCGAAAAGCGCGCTCGTTCTCAAATCACATGCACTTTTCACTCGCGTATGTTTGTTTCAGCTTGGAGGTTTGGGGGTTGTTGTGTGATGGAGGGTATATGGGGTTTTGATATAGGGCTGTGGGTTGAGGTTATTGGTTGGAGGGAATGGAGGGGTTGGATGGAAGGTGTCATGTGCTTTGAATAAACCTCATGAAGGCGGTCGCTGCTTTTGAGACCGAAAGGAACGAATGAGGGGAGGGGAGCAAACGGATTGAGATGTCTTATTGCGCTTGCGAGCAGGTATCGTGAAAAAGAGAGCAAAAGGCGGTGGAAGTATGGATCCGGATGTCCCGGTCCATGACTCCAACTCCAGTTGGCAGTCTACGTGGCAAGCAGGCTGGAATAAAATAGTTTTTCTTTTTCTTTTGCGATAAACGGATTTGGAGAAGAGAGAGATCTGGTGATGCGGTTGTGGATGTATATGCGATTGTGAATGTATAAAATGTTAGATTGATGATGAGGTGGGTACAAACGAGGAAGGCTGTGAGGTTCTAGATTCGATGCAGCCTCATCTGGCGTGGGAAGGCAACGAATGAGAGATGAGAGGTGCATGAGTGGATGCATATCAGATGTTTTAAGCGAGGTTGGGATCTTTGAATTGTTTGATGAACAAAATGGGGCTGGGAACTCGGCGTTTTGGGTATTTGTTCAATTGCTGAATCTGGAGATTGAGGAGATCTGGAGGATGTGATGTGATGTGATATGATGTGATAACCGATGTGATAACCGATGTTGTTGAAACTCGGAAGGGAATTTCGGCTCCGAGGTTAGAGACGCAATGGACGTGCGGGATGTTGGCCGATGAGGCTGGAAGCGTGCGCTTTGGGCAGCGCGGATGTTTTTGTGAAACGGTGGAGTGTGGACCAGTCGTTCCGTTTGTATCATTCCGAATGATTATTTATGATGGTAGTGGCGTTCTGTGGTCTAAGCTAGAAGGGATCGGGGAATTGTTTGATGATGTTTCTTTTTGGGGACGTTGGATGGATAGGTTTGAGAATGATGATCAGAATGAGGATCATGAAGGAGAGACAGTTCATGCTAAGAATAACTCGGTAGGTGCAATTGTCTGATGTCCATCTGGTGTGACCTCGTTGCTTTCTTAGGAAGTTTAAACTATGGTCAAACGCCCGGTTATTTTGGTAGCTATTGCTTGATCGCTTACAGGCTTTGATGGAAGTGATCATGAAAAAGGTTAAAAGTCTCAAAGGTGGAGTTTGTCCGGAGCCAGCTTGATATGGTTCATATACCAATTTAAGTTTAAGCTTGAACACTTAAGATCACTATTAAGCTTACGGCAAGTACCGCGGTAGCTGTCAGAATTTTCGAATATTTCCCTCAAATCGCTGAGATGCTTCCGACAGGCTGAGAGAAAGCTACGACCCAATGTCTTACTCGTACTCGGGTAAAGACCAAGGGATTGACATTCCTACAATTCAGGTACCGAGGTATTTTCTCTTGCAATTTCTTGCGTTCGTCTGACATCGCGCCTTTGGTAGTTGATGTTGTTGATGTCGCTGAAGGATCTCTGGTGCCGTGTCTTCAGGGATGAAGCTTGCTGTAAGGTACAGAGCTGGCCTGTCTGCTGCGCGATCACTGAACAGGATGAGGTTGATATTGCGTTTGCATGTGAGCAGGCATTGTCGCGCGAGGCCAGGACTCAACAGCTGTCAGACAGGGGATACGGATGGGGGCGTTCAACGGTGTTGTGTGGGTGAGACCAGAGACCAGCAGACAAGGAATCAAGGATGATGGCGTCCTTCTAGCCTGCACCGTACGCCCAAACCTTGCGAGAGCCACCGGACCAGCATGGCACACACCTTCCACTTCCACCTCTCCACAACCAGGGCCTGCAGAAGTGAGAAACTTTTGCCGTTGAACCTGAATGATGTCTTCGGGCGACTTGGAGATTTTTCGTTCCGGGATTGGGCGTTGAGTTCATTGAATTTCATGCAGGAAGACATTACTATCACTCTGCCATGTGCCACTCCCGTGCATTGCCTCGAGCGGAACAGCTGAGAAACTGCTCGCTTGCTGGGGTGGAATGCGATGATGAAGTGATGTCGACGTTGGAGCTTCAGTCTGCAGCAATTGCCGTCCCTTGGAAGCTCTGGTAGGGATGCTGCTGAGGCTCGAGATCGTCTGACCAGGCACCGTGGCCGCGCCCACTTTCAACGCTCTGACAAGTCAAAATTTGGCGCAAGTGCACAGCTGTTCAACCCTCGAGGGAGGAGTTCATTACCAGCGGTAGAAATTCTCCGATCAACAAGGCAAGGCCTCACGACCTTGAGGGTTGAGCAGCAACCAGCCTTACGAATGGTTCACGATGCCGGGACCTTCAGCCTGATCTGCCGGCCATGGGTCAGCAGTTACTAAACGCATTGTGAAGTGCTGATATCTTCAACGTCATCTCATGAAGCCTCGTATGCACATGGCGACGATGAGCTTCAAAATGACTTGAGACGATTGGGGGCAGAGACGAATTTGGGATACTCTTCCTCCTGACAACAAAACCCTCATTCCGGGTAAAACGGTCGTTTGACTAGGTTAGGTGATTGGCTCACATGAGAAGGAAGGAACATCCAAGAAAACGAACAAGTGGAAGACCTCATCAGAATCATGAAAGACACAGCTCCAGCCGAGCATGACACACATCACAGCCTAACGGCGAGACTTGTACAAATAAATGGCCGAGTTCTCATCAGTTGGCATCGTGGCGGTGAAGCCGGTTTCTCCCAAACCTTTTTTGGGGACTGGCGGTCATGTCCAATTGAACTTCGAACCTCGAATCTGTCCCAACTCGTTAATCGAGGAGAGCGTGAGATTTGAGCGTGATTGTAATGAAATAGACTGCAGTATCACAATCATCGCAGCACCGGAAGGCCAGTGAGCCGGTGCCACGGGCCAGACGTGAGACGGTGAGCATCAGCGTTCGATTCATCGAACGTTCGGGAGAAGGTTTTGCATGAATTATCCATCTGTATACGGCCTCCACAGAAGCACCAGAACAAACTTAGAAACTTGGTAATCGAGCACATGAACATCGAGCTCTAGCTCGCATCGGAGGATGGAGATGGGAAAAATGGCCATCGAAGGTTTGGCTTGTCTCGATTTGGTGCAGAACCAGTCGATCGTCAACTTCTTCTTTAGGAAGGTCATCTCCGGTGCTATTTCATGCAATTGCGCGTCCTATCTGCTTTCAGAGCCGAAGGATTTCTATCTGGCGGCCTCATTGTTTCGGGAGTGGTGAAGAAACTGGACGTCCATTGGGATCCATCTGTGGTAATGCAATATATTGCCGTCGTATCATTCGTGGAAGGAAGTGAGAGGATGAAGTGACTCAGAATGGCTCCTGTTTACGAGTTTGGAAAGATTTGGATGATGTGTGTGCATGCGAAGTGGATTGGATATTGCTCGGGAGATGGATGGTTGATGCCGAGAAGTGGACAGGAGAAGGGTGGCCCTAAGTGGAGTTCCCGTTGATATGTAAGAGATAGGGGACATCTCAACACTGGAGCCGAACAAGCGACGGTAGATATCAGGACTCTATTTTCATCTGGAAGCTGTGTAACATTTCCTATTGGCTTTCCAGGCCAGTAAACTTCAATAAAGTATTGGCCATGTCTGGCAGCGGCACGATACGGAGAGAAAGTGAAGATACACTTGTAACTAGTGGCTGACAGGAAAAGAACGACTCGTTCTAGCCCAACTGGTCTTGGGACCCAAAGATGGCATCCACCAACCATCACTAGAGTCGGGACGGGTATAAAATATTTCATCAGCAACGCGAACCGTTTTTCCCTCGCTCAGTCCCGAGGTTATCCAGTGTGAATGTCCCGATGATCAGAAAGGCCGTCACTGGTTGGAGCGCATCGTATCTAGGCCGAGTAGTTTTATGAAGCATACACAGAAGTGTTTTAGCTTCAGGTAGATAGCTGCCATTCGTCCATGGAAGACGCCTCTCATCTTCAGACCCTCTTCAGACCCTCTTCATCCCTGTTTTCCCCTAAAGACCGTTTTTTGCCTTTGCCTCCCTGCATCTGCGTCGTCTCCTCTTTTTCTTCAGCGGATGATTATTGATTCATCGATCGTCGCGAGTCGTCGAGCCTCCGCCCATCCATGGTCTCCCGTCTCTGCTCCTGTCAAAACTCCTGTCCTTCTTCCTCCCTTGTCCCTGCAAGTTTTCTTCACCAGCACCCGTTCACCACCACAGAGACCGGCAGCAGAACTCAAACCTGGCCGTTCCCCACCACTCACAGGCACTCACCCATCGCCAGACTCGCTCCCCTGGTTCTCTAGCCACTGTACTGTAGCCACAGCCAGGTAAAACCCAGTTTCCAGTCAAGCTTTCGGCAGCTTCTTTCTGCATTCTTTCACCAGGATCTTTCAACGGCGCTGCACCCCATAACCTTGTCTCCCGCAACGCACTGCACATGCCAGACCGCTGACCGTTGAGGCTACGACGTTTTGGCAGCTGAAGCTATTCAGGCCATTGCAAAAAAAGAGTCGCGATCAGAATCGACGACGCTCAATTGACGTGACACTGCCGTCACATTGCCGACCACAACACTGCGTCGCACAGAACAAGTATCACGACGCGTCCACGTGCGATCATTTGCACCCGCCGACCAGTTTTCGACCTGCAGCAGCGTGCGCAACGAGAATCCCGATTCCGACTTGTCCCAACTCCTGCAACTCGAGCTGCACAGACGCGACGACAAGCCTGCGCAAAGCTTTCACGACGCTCGTGGAATCCGCACTGCAGACGGCCTCGACCATCTTCCGATCAATAACAGCGAAAAGGTGAAGTCCAATAATTTCCTATTCTCCTGCCGAGTCGCGGTGCGGTTGTGTGGATGAAGGTCCTTTTTTGAGTCATTTGTGTACGCCTTCGAGTCTCTGCTCGAAAACGCGTCTCGGCGCCTTACATCTTAGCGACCTCGTGCTGGAACGGCGGCCACCTCGCGAAACTTCTTTGCACAACCAACGTACAACTCAACAACGTGGTAACCGTTGAGATAACGCCCACGCGATTCGGTTTCCATCATCTGCGGGGCAAGAGAGGACCGCAAGACTTCTGCGGCTCCAAGACGACATCTGCGAAGCCCTCAAACCGCTGGTATCTTATACGCGCCTCTGCAATTGACCAACCTTTGGATACACGATGCTAACTATTGTGCCTCTTAGATCCGAATATCGTCCTTCCCAGCTCCTACCTCTATCCTAGCCCACATACCCGTTCAACGTCTCCCAGCAGAGGCCCTCTGCAGATTCCAGGAAGACCTCCCAAGGATACTTCCAAATACCGGCGAGGATCCCCCATCCGACCCTTTGGTCCCCGGACTCGAGCACTCATACATCGACAAGGCAGGAAATATTCGAGAAGAGGCACAAAGGAGTTACGGCAGGTGGAATTCTGCGCAGGTCCCAAAATAGGCGCACAGCATCCAATCTATCTGAGGCAGCTCGATATACCTCACGACTTCACAGCGTTAAAACAGTGAACCTTCTTGCTTGGTCACCCTTACAAGATTTCACCCGCAGTTTCGGATCTCTGAACCATTCAGGTACTTTGCGGAGAAGAACTTCCCGCGATCCATTCGAGACGTCACCGTGGGGAGCACGAAGGGAGATCTGAGGTGGTACAAAAGCCATTATAATACAGATATTTGGCAGCCGCACGCGCCCACCCGTAAGAGTATCATCCAAGTTACATGGATACTTCAGCATACTGATACTTTCTTAGGAGAAACGGTTTCTGCACAATTTCACACGCTCCCAGCAACCCGCGAGATCCGATTCGGTACCCCTCTCTATTGATGAACAAGACGAAGACGCGATAGACGCTACATGATCAAGGTACGTTCCAGGCCTGAGTCTTTTCATCTGTGTGCAAGATTTCGTTTTTTGACCTGTCGCGCGATGGCGTTCCGAATCCCTGTTTTCTCCCCACTACATCCTCGTCCTCGAGATGTAAGCGAGTGTGCTATCCGCAATCATGGCCTGCTGCATGACCAGCTTCGCCCCCTGTTGCAAGGAAATGAGGGGGGTCAATAAATGTGCCGGAGCCTTGGCTTTTCAACCCTGCCTGGCTCTGCCCGTTGTTTACCAACCATCCATGCCTGTATATTATATCTCCAAGCCCAGTGCCTCGAACTGACGTCCCTTGTCCTCCACAGACAACGGTCTTCGTTGAGCCTTTGATTTTCAGCCTCGTCGAGATTATTGTTGCGTCATTGTTCACCAACTGCTGGTACATTGCACTGGACGACGTTGGGTCTTTCTGTATGCAACTTTCCATTCCGCGCATGAACTAGTCTGGTTCTTCCTGCACCTTGTCTACCTATCATCTACAGCTGTTTTTGAGCACGAAACTGACACGAAAACAGGAAAAGCCACGGCGAACGGTCTTTACGAATCAGTACTTCAGCTGAAGGGAACTTGCAAATGTAAGTTCGTCGCAATTTCTTCAAGTCAGGTTCTATCCTGTATTGCTTGTTGCACTATTCACTCGGTTCCTGGACCACGATTCTCCAGCGCGAAAGTTCTGGCTTAGCGGCCAGGCTTGCGCGAGGAAAACGTGGGTTCCCACGCGAATGACCCACTTCGTAAAGGACTTTTGTTCAACGTTGTGCGCCACAACCTTGCACCTTGCCAGCCCAACACCACCACCATCTTCTGTTCGCACTGATGGGTTTGGTATAGTGGGATAGCCTTCCGTTGAGTAGCTCAGATCATCCCATTTCTGTCCGACTTGCAGCGTTGATTACCCCACCATCCCATCGTCCGTTTCTTTCCGTTCATTGTCCGAATACATCGAAGGCAGCCTGCAATTCCATCTGATACTCGGGAATTGCACACCCGGCAGCCGCTCGCAAGAAAGGTCTCATAGAAAGTTCTATCTCTAGATCATTCTATTTTGAGATTGCTGGTGTTTCTCTGCATCGATCGCATTGCAATCCCCCTCTTCGAATCTGCCCCTGTGTTTCTTCAGAATGATCGCCTCGGGGGTTTATTGTCCCTGGGTGCAGCACCCATTTCTATTTTTGTCGTACGAAGCGCCATCATGCGTTTCGGCGATCGCCTTGCAGTTGCAGAACTGGAAGTCGATTTGCCGCGTTATGGCCATTCGCTGACCTGGTGATGAAGCAGATACGTGGATTTAGAGTACAGAGTCACGGCAGGCGTTTCACCCTGCATTCACCAAAAAGCATCACGTCCAATTGTCGCGAGGAAGGCTTCCTGCGGTCGTCGAACTGGTACCTGAAAAACATCCCGTAAGTTGGGACGGCCCTAGCGCTCCCTGCAATCCGATTTGCAACGCACAGATGTTGCAAGCATGGCATAGCAATCGTTCCCTGTTTGGTGCCCGTCCTCGTTGGAGGGCCTCAAACTTCAACGGTCGACTGGTGGCTTGATTGTTCAAAGCGTGGCTGAAGAATGATACTAACACGATTTCTAGACCCAGGTCATAATTTCCATCTACCGAGATGGCTCATCGACAGACGTACAAAGAGGAACCTGGTGTTGCGGTCACGGGCGATCACGTAAGTACACAACGTCTTCTCTTGCGCGTCGCGACGATTTATTGCATTCTGGTCATTTCTTGCATTTCTCATCCTTGGAATATCGCACTCGTGTCATCGGGGGCTACACCAGTGCAATCTCGTCTGCTTCACAAGCCTCTCATTCAAATTCGCAACTCGCCCCGATTTGGACTGGCTGCAGGGGAGAGCGCACGGTGGCCGGGGATGCGGCTTCGATGTCTTCTCGAAGATCACGAGTGAGCCGGGCAGCCATGCAAAAGTCTCAGCAGGGCCCGGCGGACTCGACGCCGGTGGAAGTGGTGGATTTCGTGGGCTCGTTTCACAATCTCTAGGGTGCATGCATGGAGGCAAGGGTCTCACAATGCTGCCCAATCCCACGCGAAACTCTGAAATTAAGCCAGCACAGACCCCGATCTAGAGTGCCTTGGGTCTAGTACCACGGTCGCTTAACGGTTGAGGTGTGCAGAAACCTGATGGTCAGTTCGGCTTGCGAGAGTCTGTTTGGGCGGCGACTCAGTAAGTGCCGTTGACCGAGCATGGTGCTGCTTTTGTCTCCCATCGCTCATTGTTGCGGTCAATGTCGCGCAACGTGCCGTGGAAGCTCTTCCAATGGTGATGGTGCAGCAACATAGGGAGCTGAAAATCCTGTGTATTTTTGTGCATTTTAGTTTCGATCGACTTATTTCCAATGCATAAACAATTGTTTGCATAAACATGGTGGCTCAAGCCAGTTCCTCCAGGGTCGTTTCCTCTGCGGGTCCCGTCTAGGGCTTGCGGATTAAACGAGATCAAGGGGTCTGCAGCTTACTTTTGGGCGCAGCGGGTTTTCAGTGGAGACTTACCAACATGTGCAAGCATGTGTCGAGCAGAAGCAGGCCTGCGCAGGGTTGAGTGGCTGGATAAACGGGGCGCCGTAACAACCCTCGTCTTTCATGGCTGCCACACTTGCGGGTGCGGGTCTGGTTTCGCCCCCCCTTCTGCCCCCTAGTAATTTGACACGACGCTAGGCACCGCGTCATCTTTCTCCCTAGAAACTGTCTCCTCACCGCCCCTGCCCAACATTGCCACCCTTGCTAGGCTCGGGCCAATCCTGGGAAAGGGACTCACAGACATGGGGACATTCGAGCACATAAGATCATTGGCTGCCCCCCCGGTCGTGGGCCACCTCGTCGTAATGCGATGTTATGAACCTTGTCACGTTTCTTCCATGCGCTGTCGCCGTCCCACCGCACATCCTTGACTTTCAATTTCCAGCGTCACCTTACTCAGGGCAGGCCAATTTGGAGATACACGGTACACCAAACCCGTTCCTCTTTAAGACCCTGCCTGATACCCTGTCTTCCCAAGATTCGACAATCCTTCCTCATCCAAACTGTTCTAGTCGCAGCGACTCGTCTACCATCACCCATCTAAGCTCTCTCCCAAGCAAGTCATCCCCCTCTCACCCACGCTCTCAAACCCCTCCCTAGTCACCCGTCATCTCGAGGCCAGGACAAGAGCAAGGCTCAACTCCAAAGCACAAGCATCGCGCCATCCACTTTACCAGCATTTCTTGACCTTCTTTGCTCCTCCGTGCATTTATCCTCGCTCCGATCATTGGAATATTGCAATCTTGTGTTTCTGCTTTCGTTCCTATTCTCCGGCACATCGCGACCCGTTCTCTTCAAATCTCATAAGGTTCGCCGCACTACCACTTTACCCTCGTCACTCCACTATCTTAAAAAGTGAGGCCTTGCGAAAATCTTCTCGGACATTGCACTGCACGTCGCATGTACCTCCTGGTCCAATTTGGCAAGCTGTCGTCTGAACATTTCATAACATAATAGAGCAAGGCATCTGTTAAACAGAGGTACCCCCAGAGCAATTCCTTGTCAGCATCCCCCAGTTGTTCCACCTGACGTTCGTTATTGCTTTGCGCGCTTGAGTCCAAAAGCAGAAGATCGGACACTGGGTACCGCAGCCGGCAGCGCACCCTCGTCATCAAGGATTCCAACACGCTTTCTTACGTCTGAAGTATCAAAACATCGCGTCGCGTCTGCTTTGCAATGGTTGTTATATTCTGCCATCGCATTTACCATCACCCTGAAGAACCCTCACTTACAATCAATGCTTCAGCAGGATTACGCTCCGCCGCACCGCGCGCAGCAGCAGCAGCAAGGTCCCCCACCTCCGCACCACCTCCAACAACCTCGACCCTCGAGCATTGTACACCAACACCATCAGCAGGTTGCTCCTCCACCACCACAGCAGCATTCCAACCCGTACCCCCAACACGGGCTACCTCAGTACGGTCAGAGTGCGCCAGGACCTAGTGGACAGCATCCTCAGGAGATTCCATACTACGCCTCCCACCCGAGTCCATACAGTACACCCAGCGCATCTGGTACATACTCATCCGCAGGTAAGTAGCCGCAATTCTACGCGTCTTTTGCCTCTGAGACTGTTCACTGACTTGTTCACAGCTCCAGAAACCCCAGACATCATGGCGGCCGCGCAAATGCACCGTCCGTACCCTCCCATCTACCACACTCCGCAATCGAACTCTCCCGCATCTGTAGCATCTCCTTCCGCGCACGACCAGCAGAGAATGTACGGCGCGCCGGCTTCACAGTTGCAACAAAACACCCAGATGTACTATGCTGGCCCCCAGTCACAATATCCTCCGATGCCACCTCAAGGAGCTCCTTCATACGCGCCCCAACCACAGCAGCATCAACAGCACCACCAATCGATGACTTCTCAGCCAAATCTGCTCATGTCACACGCGCCGGGTCAACACCAGATGCAACAACACCCGCAACATGCACAACAAGCTATGACGGGTAGCCCGAGAACTAAGATGGAGCCGCAAGTACCACAGATCTCGCGACCACCTCCTCTTGGCGCGCCTCAACAACAGCAGCATCCTCAGAATGGCCCACCAATGAATCAGAACAATGTTCCTGGTGGAAACAGTGGTGTCAACCCAAACGCGGCTCCAGGTCCAATTCCAGCAACCACACCACTTGTTGTTCGACAAGATAACAATGGTGTGCAATGGATCGCGTTTGAATATTCTCGCGATCGCGTAAAGATGGAATATACCATCAGATGCGACGTCGAGTCTGTCAACGTTGACACGCTGAGCCCAGAGTTCAAGACTGAGAACTGCGTCTATCCCAGAGCTTGCTGCAGCAAGGACCAATACCGGGGCAATCGATTGGTGTATGAGACTGAATGCAACACTGTCGGATGGGCTCTGGCAGAATTAAATCCTTGTCTTCGCGGAAAGCGAGGTCTGATTCAAAGAGCAGTCGACAGTTGGCGCAACAGCAATCAAGATCCTCGATTGCGGAGTAGACGTGTTCGCCGAATGGCCAAGATCAACAATCGAAAGGCGGTTCAGGCAGCTACACATACTCCTCACATGGCTGGTCCCAGCGGTCCGACAGGGATGCCTCCATCGGGAAATATGGGCGGTGGTCCAGGTGGTGCGGGTAACATGGGCAAACCCAGCTCGCTGAGTGGGATGGGTGGTCCGCAGCTCCATCATCATCATAATCACCCGGATGGACAGACGCAAGGAGGGGATGAAGTCGGTATGTTTCACCAGATGTGATTGCCTTCGCGACCTGTTGCTTGTGTGATAAATTTTGTTGTTACTACTACCTTTTTGTGTTATGATACCTTACTCTTTGCACGATTGTGCGAAATACCTGTTGAGCGGGAGGGATTACTATTCTCGGGATTGCAGAAATTGGGGCTCAATTGAGAAAGAAAGAGAGATTCCTGTATACTACATCATTGCACTTTGCTACTTTCTGGCTGGGGGCATACACTTAGGGATTCCTGGTTGAGAAATTGGGAGAGAGCATACTCATTGCATGGCATACCCCAACATCCACATCATGTCTTGTACTTGCCCCAACCTTACATCACACTTTGCGTCTCACTGCTTCCCTTTTTTTTTCCTTTTTGCGCAATTATCGCTTACCGGCTAAAACGCCAAACGTGAGATGGATCAGGCTAATATAATATCTTGATGATCGAGCAGATGAAGAATACATAGACGAACAACATCATCATCACCACGCTGCTCCCGGCGCTCCTAACGACTCCCCTCAGGATGTCCGACAAGCACACGTCTACGCCACTGGTCCTTATTCCTCTTCTCCGTACCCTCCCAACCCAACTCAACCTACATTTCCGGGACAAGTAGCTGGACATGGAGTCAGTGGGGGAAGTGCGATTGGGGTGAGGAGTGGAAAGGGGAAGGAGGAGATGGATGAGGATGAGAGGATCACGCTGTTTGGCGATATCCCCGAGGCGAAGAAGCGAAAATTCATCTTAGTCGACGATCCAGGAAAAGGAGGTCGGGTTAGAGTCAGGGTTACGTTGGATACGGTTGATATCAAAGAGATTCCTGACTCCTTCCGAAAGAGTAATTCGGTTTACCCGAGATCTTGGTTCCCGCTGCAGATGCAGAGCCCTCCTCCTTCAGCACACGGATCTCGCTTCTTCGAAGGCGACGACATGGATGATTTGGTAGAGACTGAAGCCGCGGGTGGTAAAGGCAGAGGTGGCAAGGGGAAAATGATGGTAGCTGTTCCGTTAGCGGATGGCGGGGAGGCGGAAGTTGGGGTCCCGAGAATGAGGAAGAGTGTTAGGAGTAAGGAGGTTAGGTTGAATGAATTGGGGTATAGGATGACGTGGCATCAGAGTAGGGTTTTTGCGGATAAGACGGTGTTTTTGCAGAAGGCTTGTGAGTACCCCTTTCTAGAGGACATTTTTCAAGATGCTAATGATCCATAGTGGACTCCTACCGCAACAAAGTCCGCTCAACGATGGAGACTACGGGTAAGGATGTCGCTGCCACGGCTCCGCATTTTGAGACTAGGGTGGGCAAGAGGAGATGGAATGAGAGGATTAAGAGGGAGAGGAGGAGTGTTGAGGCTTAATTGTCTCCTCCCTTTTCTTTCGATACGTTCATCCGATCTTCTCGGCTTCTTCGATTTCAACTCCGGATCCGACATGACGAGACGTCGAAATCCTTCACTCTAATTCTCTTTACGAACACGACTTTCTATCGACTTTACCTGACATACGTCCCTTTCCTTCCATACAACTTCACTTCGACATTCAGCGAGCATATAACATTCAGCAACACATTATGCGTGCATTACTACATACATACATTCACTGCATTGTTTGTTACTTGTTCGGCATATTCGGATTGCTGCAATTGAGCGCTGCTTCTTTGACCTTTTTCGGCGCTTCATTTCTTCGACTTCGATTTCGCCAACCTCGACGTTCTGCATCCCGACTTATGACAGTATACTTTTTCCTGGATGTGGAGGACGACGAGATGATATGATAGGTGACTTCTTTGCTTTTTACGTTTTATGCTTATTTTTCGGTGTTGGCTTTTGCTTGCTTATTCGGTGCTGAATGGTGGATGGTGCTATGATATGGGGAAGGAAATTGCTTGGGGGAAACGATGGATGGGAGCAGGGATGAGATTATGAAAAAAAATTGGGAGGCTCCTCTCGTGTATATTTGATACGGTGATGGGCTTGCTGGAAAATGGATTGGCATGGACTGGTATGATATGGGGAGAAAAAGATTGGGAAGGGGAATGGGATGGCGTGGCATGAATAGCTGTTAGTTTACGGTATCGTATAGATGAGTAGCAATCATACAAGGCGTTTATTGGCTTTATTCTACCTATTCTCCTCTTTACCCCTATCTCGTTTCGTGATGTTATATGCAAGTGCATAGTTCAATGCTGTGTGTTTTTGGTAGCAAATGCGAGAGAGCTGCATGCACCCTCTTGACGACACTCCAAATGAAGTGACTTGAGAAAAGCCTATAGTCTGAGAATACTTGTACATCTCCTTTTCCTGCTGGTTAAAGAGTTCGCTCGGTTGTGAAAAGGGGAGCATCATTAAATCCTAACGAAACCGTGTCTGCATTGGATGGAAAACCATCTCTTAATTCCTCTTGATATCACTAACATTTGCATCTAGGACTTTAATATTCCTACTTTGTACACCCCAGGCCGCGGATCGGCTACTTCTCCCCTCCGTAGAATGGTACAGGTACTTGCCGAGGGACCGGCCGTCGATATCTGCTTCCTAACAAAACTTGTGATTGACGTAAAGTGGTTCCGTTTGGGAAGCAATTGGATGAACTCATAGAGAAAGAATATACTTCCTGAAATTGCATGGCTTGACATATCCAAATGGTAGGGATTCCAAATCACGGTGGAGGTAGAGCATTTCAAGGTCCACGATCTCCATCGAAGGGTGTAGTCAACCAAGAGTTGGCATGGATGCCGTGTAACTGCTTCAAGGATTCCAAGAGAACGGTAAAAGGCCTTTCCTCAAAGAGAGCAAGATCGAATTGCATGAAGACAGAAATATCCGCTTAGCTCTTGGCATTCAGGGGCAGCAACATATGCGCGCAAAGTGGAAATGTACATCAAGAATACTGAAATGTTATCAAACCTTGACGCCTTATCGCTTGGGAGAACTTTATTCCTACTTATATCGTCATAAACCTCGAGGCTGTCTGGAATGATTTTTTGACGCTAGCACCGGACCCACTTTTCCACCATATCTCCAAAACAACAAACGCGAAATTCCAAATTTCTTCTTCAGAACGATCATACTGCAAATCCGTGTGCTCAGCAACTCTATTGCGCGAGCATAGTAAGTTATTCCTTTCCCTGTCGTTGAAGACTTTTTTCCTCCTCGAAAACCAAGGAAAACCCTCCAGAAATCAACGGTGTCGATCCTGCGCACTGGCAAAGGCCCGTCGACACCTGCGCACACTTTGGAGGCTTCCCCAGAGCAGCCAATGGACAGAGATCGCATCGCATTGATACGATCTACTATCTAGAGACTCAAGAGCACCGGAAAAGCCTTTTCCAGACCCCTGGATTGCGCACTGGCGCACCTCTATCCACAGACTTCTCTAGATCATCTGCTAACGTGGGCCTCTTCACAGCACCAGCGACACATCGTACAACCTCTTTTCTCCCCGCGGCCAGGGCCTATCCCTGAATTTCAACCTCCCTTCGCCTGCGGTCCCCTTTGGCATTGCCTTGGGGAGGCCAAAGGCTTTATTAGCCAACACCTTCGCTCTTCTTCGGCGCTTTAGCCGCATATTCTCCCTCCCTCTTTCTCCCTCCTCGCCCTCCTCCACATCCGCTGCGGCCCCCGCCAAAGCAACCCTTTAGAGGTTTCTGGAAGTTTGTAGAGGCATTTATTTGCTCTCTACATCCGAAAAGAAGCCAAGTCCAAGATCTACAATTGTAGATCACGGGCGACATACCCACCCCCGCCACATAATTCCTCACAAGAGATTTCTTGTTTGGAATTGGCAGACGACTCGCATCAGAGTTGTCGAGAATTTTTTTTTTAAAAAAAATTTAGTTTTTTAAATGGCTCCTCAACAGCGCCAACCACCCAAGCCCGTCTCCGAACATAATGCGAGACCCAATCCATCCGGAAAGCGACCAGCCCAAGGAGATCCTGCTGGTGCGAATCGAGCAACCAAGGCTGGCAAAGGCGGTAATGGCAATGCCAACATTCCCTATGCCAAGAAGGCTGGTCGTCTCGATTTGAAGGAACTGCAGGCCATGATGAAGACGGCTGTTGGATTCGATATTCCCAAGTCGAAGCTATTCGATTCATGGATGAAGCAAGTTGAGGGTTACCTGATCATCTACCCACTGGCAACCCCGGGGAACCCAAACCCTCAACCCATCGTACTTGAGGTCAAGTCCAAGTATGCCGCCGCCAGCAACACTCCGGCATTGCGCATCGTCTCAGAGGGCAACTGGTTCATGTTCCGCTCAGAGAACTTTGCTGCTGCTCCTCCTCCTGAGAAGGACCATCTCAAGACGGA
The DNA here is from genome assembly GCA_900073065.1 of Phialocephala subalpina. Classification (NCBI taxonomy): domain Eukaryota; kingdom Fungi; phylum Ascomycota; class Leotiomycetes; order Helotiales; family Mollisiaceae; genus Phialocephala; species Phialocephala subalpina. Next base: position 810,968 of record FJOG01000022.1, on the reverse strand, counting down.
GATGATTGCTCATGATTTTGTGCCAGAGGAGTTCATCACTCGAATGGCAGACTTGTACAGCACTCCAAACTTGAGTCTGGCCGATGCCACGAAGATTGTAGATTTGGGCAAATACGGCAAGTATGCACCAAAGGAGGATGCTGAGATGGGAGGAACTCCTGCCGAAGAGACTGCCGAGTCTAAAGATGTCGACATGGAGGCTGATAAGCCTACTGAGCCTGCCGAAAAGCCTACCGAGTCCAACGACGTCGATATGGAGGCTGACAAGCCTACAGAGCCTGCTGAGAAGCCTGCGGATGCCCCAAAGACCCCGCCACGACCAACAGTCGAAGACGAGGAAGAGGCTGAAGATGGAGAGGTTTCCGAGGAGGAGTCTACACACCCATCGTCTACCAATACATCCAAGGAGACATCCAAGAAGGAGCCGAATCCAGACAACCGAAAGTATGGCATCTTCTTACAGCATTGGAAGACCCAGGGCAAATTCTGGTTTGACTCCAAGCCAGCCAAATCCTCGCCTCGTGTTGATGCTGCTATGGCTGCGTTACAAGCTGGTAACTGTGCTGTTACTCTGGTTCGAAAGATCCAAGACCACAAGCCAGTTATCCATGATTACTGGAAGGACTTGCTGAAAAAGGCCATCGAGAAGGGCGTCTGGCATTACTATGAGGAGGAAATTGGCAAGGCAATCGGCTCTCTCTTCTCGGCATGGCAACAGGAACCCACCACCCACATCAAGCATCAGATCTGGATGAGAATGACCGACCTGAAGAACGATAAGGAGAAGATCGACAAGTATGCTTCTCACGTCTTGAAGAAGTCATTCGGCTCGATGCGCGAGTTCGAAATCGTTCAAACTGTTGCTCTGCTCTACGAGAACATGTACGAGGAGGCCCTCAACAACAAGTTCTTCCACGACAATGTTCAACACGATGCCACCATCATCTCCAAGAATGGAAAGCATCTCACAGCTTCGATCAAGGTCACCCAGCGTCCAGACTACACCATGCCGCCGGTCAGTGTCGATACACGATTCACCTTGAAGAAGTTGAAGAATGCCGAGCAAGTAAACAAGGCTCCAGATGTTCCACACTTCCCATCGGACTACCAATTTCAATACGCGGAGGGCTATGATTTTGAGAAGGATCGTCTGTTTGACGAGCCACCTGCACAGCAGTCTGCTGAAAAGCGAGGTCCACAGGTCATGCACCAATATACCAACACCTTCAAGGCACGAGCTATCGAAGTTGGTGACCAAGGCGATTTCACCTTGAGCTTCATGGTGGAGAAAAAGGCAGACCGTACGGAGTTTGACCTAGGTGAGACCATCCGCGTTGTGTTGAGAATGAACCGAAACCCGATTCCAACTCAGCGACAAATCAAGGCCATCGGAAAAGTCTGCCGAGCTCCGGGTCCACGAAATCAGAGAACCTGGAGAATCAAGGCCCTGCAGGACTTTTTGATGGGTGCAGGCGTTCCAAAGGACTACACGGGTGCCGGAGACGCTCCAAAGGCCGACACAAGCGCAGGTGCTTCAAAGGCCGACACGGGTGAAGGCGCTTCAAAGTCCGAAGCAAGTGCCGCTGCCTATATCGATGAAGCCCTCAGCAAGATGACAGGCGCGGAGAAGAAGCGATTCCGCGAATACCTCAAGACCTTCGAAGTCATGAACGGCCCACAAAAGGCCACTTGGAGAGACATCTTCGAGTATCGCAACTTCATGACCCAGATGCAAGGACCGCCAGGAACCGGAAAGACCAAGACAGCTGCCATGATTGCCGTGACATTCATGATGACCAAGACCAAGACTGCCTTCTGTGCACCTTCAAACACGGCTACAGAGCAGTGCCTGGAGGAAGTCATTCAACAGCTCGAAGTGTTGAAGAAGATCGACCCCAAGTTTGCCAATGATTATAAGGTCATCTACCTTCCGACCACCGCGACCACCAAGGCAAGCATTGCGAAGGCTGGCATTACCGAGGACCATGCTGCGTTTGACATGGTTGCTGAAGGCCAAAGATCCAAGTTCCAGGAGTACTCACTGCACACACACATCGTTGCATCTTTCAAATCTCGGGTAGACAACAAGATCGGCGACACCAAGCAGGCTCAGGATTGGCTCGATACCCACGAGAAGATCAAGAATGGCCTGAGCATCGGCAGAAAGGAAGCCAAGGATTTCGTCAATGTGGGAATGTTGGAATCTGCAGCTGTTCTTAAGCAAGAACGAGTCCGCCTGGTGGTCTCAACATGCAACAACGCCGACCAGATGGTAGAATTCGGCTATGAGGCCAACGCAGTTGTCATCGACGAATCTGCCTTCTCAACGGAGCAAGACTGCTTGGTTCCCTTGTCTCTGTGCGCGAGATTCAATGTCCTCGTCGGCGACCACGAGCAACTCAAGCCTTTTGTCCGTTCCAGAGGCCACAACGAGTTCGCCAGACAGCTCGGTTTGTCCATCTATACTCGATTCTACGGTCATTACAATGTCCCGCTGCACCGCCTCAAGATCAACTATCGCATGCACCCCGACATTGCCGAGCTTCCAGGACTTCTCTCGTACGAATGGCTTGGTTGCGATCCAAGCACGAAGATCGAGTCCGATGCATACAAGTACTACAACGAGTGGTACAACTCCGATTCCGCCAAGAAATATCGCGACAACACTCGCCCGCCAGCTTATGGAGGCAAGAAGGACGAAGGCAACCGAGTTCGTTGGATCAATCCAAAGGGATCCAAGGGAGCTCCTGCCCCTGGCGAAAACTCTCCTCGAAACTTTTCCAACATCTGGGCAGGTGTTGAGTTGTTGATGAGTTTGTTGGACCACCGCAACAGCGCCGGCGTCAAGGACATCAAGGCCTCCGACATCACCATCCTGTCTCCATACAAGGCAGATTTGGCGGAGATGAAGGCTCTGGTTGCAATGGTCATGGGTGAAGATATGCCTGGCTTCCTGTATATTCCTGAAGGCACCACCATCGACAAGATCCAAGGAGGTCAGAACCAGATCATCATTCTGATGGTTCCACCTCACCACCCCAACACCCTCGGCTTCATGAAGGAATGGAACAGATGGAATGTCGCCCTCACCCGCGCCAAGTCCGTCTTGTACATCATTGGTCCTCTTGACAGCTACCGCAAATACCTCAAGGTTTTGGCAAAGGACATGAAGTGCGTGAAGCTTGCCTTGATGGTCATCGATTTCCTGGACAAGGGCCGTGTCATTGACGTTGAGGGTGTTCAAAAGCTGCCACTCAATGTCGGCGAGTACAAGTCCGGCAACTTCTCTCGCAAGATGAACGACCTCCCTGGAAAGGTCACCACCCTCACCTCCGACCAAAACAAGTACTTGAAGGAGACCCCTGAGGTTAAGATGGCTTACGAGCGAGAGCTTCTTGCACAGCTCCAAAAGATGCGCGACAACGCCGCTGATCTGCAAGCCAAGTTCGAGGCTAATCAGGAGGTCGAAACCGTGCTGTCGACCCGACTCGATGAGGATATCGAGGCCGACCCAGAGGATGAGAATTTCGGTCAGGAAGGCCCCCAGGTACGTCGATCCTCACCAACTAACCCAGCAGACATGGTCCCAGATCCATCTGAGCCTTCGGAAGAGCCAGCCCCTGAGGTTTTGGCGACATCGCTTCGCCGAGGTGATCAGGAGGAGGAGAATGCCTTCCAAATGGCCCTTATGAACTCGATGGTGGGCAACCCACGTCCAACCGTTGGCGCAGTTCTTCAACCGTTTTTGAAGAGAACTTCGGAGGCAGGCACTGGAAATAAGGAGCCACTCAATGCAGTCGAGCGTACAGAGGCAGTGAACAAGCTTAACCTTCTCCAGGGCCTGCTTCGGTCAGTCAATGAGGCCATTCCATCTCATATCTCAAGGATGGTACCAGAGACCATGAAGGATCTGAAGGCCATCGAAAAGGCCATTCATAAATTCAACGAGAAGTCGAAGCACAAGGTCTTGCCTGAAGAGAGCCTGCCCAAGACTTCGACCCTGGAGAAGCCAAAGGATATGGATGGAGACTTCGACATGGACGAAGATACTAACCAGAAGCCAAAGGAAAAGGTAGGTATCTCGACGACCTTCGGACCTCGGCGCAACCTGGAGGAGGAGTATTTCACCCCCGAGCAGCAGCTGGCGAACCGAAATGCTGCAAAGGCTGCTGCAAAGGAGGCTGCAAAGTCTGCTGCTGCTGAAAAGGCTGTGAGTGATGCCGTATCTGAGGAGAAGCTGACCCAGGCTGCTACAGACTTGAAGGCAGCATTGGTGGAGGATCAGTCGGTGGATAGTTCAGCACAGATTCCCCCTCCCCCATCACCACATTTAGGCGACATTTCCCAGACAGAGCTCGATGATATCGCAAATGCCGATGGTAAGCCCACCGGCGTTGACACGAGCGAGTTGGATAGGCTCCTCGAGGGAGGTGAAGACGAAGACGAAGATGAAGGCGAAGATGAAGATGTCGAGGAGAAGTTCACACGTTCCCCATCACTCGATTAGTACCCGGGTCACTCTCTGAAGAGATGTGGCCCACTCGGTAACATTCCCTTCCTGCACCTCACCACCTGGCCTTAAGCCGAAAAACAATGGGAATTGTTACCAAACTTTGATGTTCCTCTGAATGTGATTGAATGTGATTGAATTTGACTGAAGATGCATGGCGAGTGTCATTGCGGTGTGATATTGACTGAAGTTGCAGAGTCGAGGTTTGGGATGTGGTGGGTAGCGAAGTGTAGACGACTTGGATCACTTTAGGGAGAGTGAAAAGGATTTTGGAGGACAGTTTGTACATAGATGTAGCTAGAGAAGGAGTTGGTGAGAAAGTATTCAAATGGAACCATTTCCGTCTTCGTGGCATTTTCCCGTGAACGTTAGCCTTATTAGTCAGCATGCGGCTGAAACTTTGACCACCACCACTACGACAACACAAGAAATCCTTTACGAACAATTGTACTACGTGCCTTGCAGACATCGAACCTGCCAAATTTCACACCACAACGCACGCATACACGAATCGCACAAGAGTACATACCTCACAATGGAAGAACAGATTGAATTATTATGAGGACGTCGCGAATCTATTGTACGTCGTTCTAAGAATGTTTTGCCGGCCGTCGCTAACTTCAATCTTCAGTTCCACCTACCCAAACAACGACAAAGATAATCCCCACGCGATACACTACCAAAGTTGAACGGAAACATAGGATCATCTGTCTAGGCGTGGAAAGATTCATGAGGACCAGAAGTTGAAGGATCGATGAGTCGAAGTGGTTCGAGGGTTTAAAGCGAGCAAGGACGAAGGAGAAATCAAATCAATAAATGGGAATCAAGAAGCTTGTTGAATTCATGGCATGGAAAGAACAGTGTCTCCAAACACTTCTGCAGCGTTGAATGAAGCTATAGCTCTGCCTTGGGAGAGCAACACAAGCTGTGAGATCATGTCCGGAAGCAGAGTAAGCCATGGATTCAAATCGAGTCGAAAAGCCAGGGCGGCCAAGGGATGGGGTTCCGAGCATGCTGGGTCCGAGTCGATTTCTAGGGCAAGACATCGAGTCGAATTCTGGAGCAAGATCGAGTCGATTGAAAGTAAACGAGTCGATTGAAAGTAAACGCAAGTCATGAATCGATCCTAAGAGTTGGTTCGAGTCGAATCGTATGGGAAGAGACGGATCGAGTCGAAACGCAGAGCAAGCCATCGAGTCGAGTAAATGCTGGAACCTTGAATCGAGTCGATTTGTGTAGCAAGTCATCGAGTCGAAACGCAAAGCAACCGATCGAGTCGAGCGGGAAAGTAACCTGCAAAGCAAATCATGGGCAAATCAAAACCTTGAATCGAGTCGAAACACAAAGCAAGTAATGAGTTTAGAAAGTCGTGGCAGAGACAACTTGGATTGATTGTTGTCTTCGTCCGAAGGCTTGGGAGCATCCCTCCAGATCGTATGCTGAGGGTTGTGGTAATCGCATACACAAGCCATCATGCTGAGTTTGTGACGTTGTGGAAGGAAATAAAGATATTGGCTACAGGATGTAGGAATGATACGTCAAGTCGACCCGTCTGGAGATAGAGAAGCAAGCAGGACCACCTGAAGGTGGATACGGAGGAAAGAGGGCGAGAAGTGGCCCTAGAAGGAAGTGAAAAGCAATGAGAAGAAGCAGAACGTACGTATCGGGTTGAATGAGTCAGAAGGACTTCGTGCCTCCAGAAGCACCTCGCGCCGCCTCGAATCGGAGGGATAGTTTACATCCAATGCCCCGCTCCTTCCGCTTTCCGTCCCGCCCACTCCGCCCTCCGCGTTTCCGTTCGTCACCATCACGTGCACACTCCAAGGCCCACGTCCCAGTCCATTGCAAACGGTGCATCTAATCATGATGGTTTTTGATGGTTTTGAAGTGTTTTTTCTGGCTTTCTGGCTTTTTCATACTCGAAATGAGTTTTTTGCTTGCTGTGACCGTCACGTACTGCTATGGAGTCTGAGCGGGGAGTGGCGTCACTACGAGTTCTTAGCGGCACTAAGAATTGTTAGGGCGAACTAAGAATTGTTAGAGCGTATTACCAGCTGTTAGTGTAGCCAAGCGAGCGACTTCGAATTGTTAGGGTGAGCTAACAATTCTTAGAGCCGCCACACGGGGCTACTAAGATTTCCTAGTATGCCAATCAATTGGCTCATTTATGCCACTACCAATTCTTAGTCTGCACTTGTGGGCCAAAATCCCCCCTTCGATATCCACGACTACCTCTAACATCACAATCTCTTTCTCGAAAACCATCTTATATAAATTTCCACAACAAGATTTCACATTTATCATATGTATTGCAGAATTGATGCGCAGCTTTTCGGCGGTCAAAATGGTTCAGGAATCGCCTTGGGAAGAGGTGGGTAGAAACTGCAGTGCGACGACAAGGTGAGCTGGCGGTATCTCAACATCTACAGTTCTAACTGATTTCCAAATAGATACAATCGAATCGCATACATCCATGAAAGATTTTACCAAAGTTGCATCGATTTCGTGTTGTTATAAGGGGCTGAAATAGACTTCGAGACCAATTTTCATCAATTTTCGACACCCATCGAACGATTTCTCCAACAGCATGTGTCCAATAATTCCAAATACTCGTCAAATCATGGATATAGATCAGATATAACATTGGGAAAGATTGCAGGTGGTTGGAAGAAAGGGTGATTGAGCTTGCGGAGGTTCTGTCCGAGATTTTAGAGGAAAACGACAAACACCCTCGATACACAATTAATTCCTGCTTTTCTACCCAAAGATGGCCCACAGAGGTTTATAAAGATGTTGAGAGTGTTTGGAGAGCATTTGAAGTGATACGGGCATGGTTTCATCGTTTCAAAGAGGACTTTGTCGCGAAAATACAGCAATGACGCCGAATACGGAATCAATTCGGAATCAAATACAGCAAAAAGCACCCACTGAGGCTTGAAATGTTATTGAAAGTGTTTGGGGAATATTTTGGGTGTTTGCGGCTACTTTTGGTTGTTTCCCAGGGTCGTTTCCGATGGATTTCGGCAAAAACAGGACGAACCCGCCCACTACGCAGTCGACGGGGCAAATAATTGGAAATGGTGCGGATAAGCACAGCAACTGAGATAATAAGAGTGTTTTGGTGGCCATTGAGCTGTGTAGCCGGTTGTTTCGGCGTTTCCCCGCTGGTTTTCTCCAATAGTCTCACGCCTCCACCTCAATATTTCATCAAAGACGGCAACTATCACGGTATATCCATATCATTCCTGATAAATGGAACTTAGGACAACTCTGGAGAAGTGTGTAAGAAGCTTTTTGATGAGTTTTGGTTGTTTCCCCGGCAATTTTGTCGTCCTCGATATACCCATGTTACCACTACCAATATCAACGCAATTGGCAAGATATTCGGAATCTGTCTAATGGATATTGTCTACGTAGGAGGAAGAAAGGTTGGAACAAGATATGGAACTACTACGATCCCCTTTGGTCATTCCCCCCGGACCTATGTTGGCGGGATATTCGACGGCAATCACCTCATCAGTATGAGGTCGGTCGAGATAATGGAAGGCATATGGGTATTAGGAACGATGGATCTATACTGAAGGAAGGCTGACAGGCGTTGGGAGTAGTTTTTGAAGCAGTTTCGTTGAGTTGTTGAAGGGTTTGTTTAACGCCAATAATCGAAAAACAGGAATAACGCCACCAATATTCGACCGACCGACCTCATACTTGGCATGGGACCAGAGTAGAAGTGGGAAAGTTCATTCGAATGATCAGAAAGGTGTATGGATGGAGTTGAATTTCTTTCGAAATCTCAAAAAATATTTTCCGTCACTTTTCGAGGGTTATCAAAACGACAGCGACGAGGGCCATATTTGGTATCTGGAGAGCAGTAAGTCCAGGTAGCCGAACCCTGAAGTCCGGTAGCGTTTGGGACAACTTTGACTTTTTCGAAAATTTTGGTCAGAATCTCACCGACAGAAATTCTCCATATCTCGACAAATCCAGCACCGATGATCCCGATACTTGAGACAGGACCAGCAGCATGGTCGAAGAATCGAACTGGAGAGTCTGGGGAGGATTGGAGTAAGTTGGAAAATTTCGAATTTTTTGGCAAAACTACCTCGGACGGAACTTCACCAAATCTCCACGAAAACAGGAGCAATCAGAGTCACATTGGAAACAGGACCAGCACGACGGTCAAGGATTCGAGTCATTGTGTCTGAGGCTGCATCCGAACAGCTTTGGTTTTTCTCAAGTTGTTATCACTACTCCCCTTTTTGATACGACGATGGATTTCCAGCAGCGAGGACCAGATCAAGACAAGGAGTTGCACATGCACTTTAGAAGGGCTGTTTCATGGAATGAATCAATTGGAATGTGTTTTTGATGTCTGGAAATGTTCGAGACTTTATCCATTTTCTGGGCGACGACGAGCTTCATCAAAACAGTCTGATGCACACTGAGAATTACAGATTCAAGAGACACTAGGCATTGAGAAGGTAGCATTTGGAGAGCAGCATTTTGAGTTTGAACCTTTAAAATTTCTATCTTTATTTAATCGACCCCCGTTTTGCTTAGCCCTCCAAGATCCTTCCCTACTTACGGTCATCGCATTCATAGAGCCAGTAAAGCTCCCACAGTCGTGCCCACCACTTATACACGTAAGCGGGAATAGGGAACCGTTGACTTTGTTGTAGCGTGTTCGTTGTCCGAAATCTGGAAATGACCTCCAACCTTGCGATGTGCAACAAATCTTATTAAATGTCCGTGCTCAACTTAACGCGATAACGTGAATAGAACTCCTGATATTCCAAGGGACATTAAAGTAAAGTCCAAGGTCAGAAATGAATGCGGTATGCAACAAATGCTAATAGAGGAAGGAAATGACGGAAATTGTGGCGGAAGGGCGGAGGAGCGGAAGACGGCGGAAGCAATGTTAAGTGGAACATTGGAAAAGGATTACGTGTCGAAAAGAAGATCGAGGTCGTAGAAGCCAAGGCCCGATCATTCCTGGAGCATGAGAATTATGGCTTTGCAACTGGATCTGCAAGTTGTCCGTTCCATTGTGCCTTGAAAATCCCGTCGCCCTTGCGTGGCTTCGATGAGACTTCCACCTGCTCAAGGTCTTAAGAAGACGCAGATTTTCCACATTTAGCAACATGATCTTGTGCATCCGGGGCGGACATCGCTTTCGCTTTCTCAGTGAAGATGGGTTCGAAACTGCTGGACTCGAAAAGTATGCAAATCTCGAAAGCTTGCCCCCGCCAGTGATCCGGACTCGCTGTCTTCTTGCGCTCTCTTGGGCTATTATATCTAGGCTTCGGTGGCGTTTGAGAGTAGCATCGGAGGGCGTCTGTTGAATAGGAGCGTCGTCGTCAGGTAATGTGATGGAAAATGGAAAATTATTCGACAACGCCCCTTGAATATCAATGGATGCTTTGAGCACGAGATCACAACCAATTGAAGCAAATTTGATCTTGCCCTGCTTCGAGAAATAAACTGGGTTGAAGTCTTCATCTCAAACTTGGCCCAATCACAAAACTACGAAGCCGAATTTACTGAAGTCACAGTCACAATAAACAAATGTTTTTGGAGGCCTTCCATTCAGCTATCTGGTGCTATGTACAGGGTGATATTCTAAGACCTCTATTCCTCCTTGATGTAATAACCCCGGGTCATTGCGTTAGCGTTGGGAGACCTATCAGATACCGGAAGGGGAACTACTGCAGGCAGACCAAGTTCTGCAACCATAACGCACAGAAGGCGTCTATTGACACATCTCTTGCAAGCAACTTGTCCATTGGGGTCATTTGCGGGGGGGGCATAAGTAGGGTTAGTACCTGATCTCCTAACATCTACACAACGTATACCACTGCGTGAGGTCCAAGTTGACCACAGACCCTTGCCTGGCTGTGCCTGCCACACTGCAATCTGAGCATCCATCTTCTGAATGTACTCAGGGAGAACATTCGGGGCTCTAGTTCCTCCAATCATGAATCCACTGACGAGGAATTCGTATGGACGAGGGGCAGGTCCAATCGATTGTCCAGGAGGAGGATTTCGGAATTGTACCGAAGGACTTGATCGAGGAGCGGCCGGAGGGGGAGCCAGTGTGTATGGTCGAGAAGGTCCAGATCCATAGGCTGGCTGAGTGGGAGGTGGGGTAGGAGCATGGTATCCAATTTGGGGAAGTCCCGGATTGTATCCAGGGCCTTGGAACTGGGGTGGTCCAGAAAATCCATGGGCCTGGAATTGAGGTTGAGATCCATATCCTTGGAATTGGGGCCCGTAGCCCTGCTGAGAATACTGCCCATAAGGTGCTGGTTGAGCTGACGAGCCACTGGGAGCATATGTGGATGGTCCTGAAGGTCCTTGTCGAAATACCGGAGTTGGAACAAATCCTTGTTGAGGCGGAGGAAGAATAGGAGGAACTCCAAATCCTTGATGCATCTGAGATCCAGGTGGGCGCTGATAAGGAGAGTCGTATGCCTGATTGGATTGAAATGCCGATGCTGTCGGGTTCAATGGTCGGCTCGGAGACTGTTGAAACGGAAGTGAATCAAGGTCCATCCTATCACCTTGATCCTGCAAGTCTGTTAGCCTATCCAAGACCTCTTGATACACTTTCTTCTCAACCGTGTTGAGCTTCAGCTGTTCGAATTCCTTGGTTAGCTTCTCATTCTGTGCCTTTACCTTGGCCAATTCCTCATTGGCTGCTTGCTTTGCACTCTCAAGTTTCGCAGCACAGCTGTTGTGCTCCTTCAAGGATCCCTGGGCTGCCTCCCAATTCTCCTTCTTTGCTATCAACAAGCTGACGCCAGCGGAAACCTCCTTCCAGTCTGAAGTCCCGAATTCCGATACCCAACTGGTCAGGTCGCGATAAATTCTGTTGAGCAGCCTCACTCCCTCATCCGCATCCGTTAGTTGGATAGCCCGAAGAAGACGGTGCAGATTGTTGTCCTTGACCAACAGTCCCTCGATCTTCTTCTTCGCACCGTCAAAGTTATCGACATCAAGCATTACCCTGATGGAGCTCAACTGCCCCTCGAGGGTCGAGAGATTCGCCTTCGCACCTTCGAGGTCTTCTGCCTTGAGGAGTCCTAAGAGAACCATCTCCCCAAACGAAGTAGGTTCGATCTCTGGTCCTGAAAATTCAAGGCTTTGGCGGGCCGCCTCCAGTTCATCCTGCAGCGCACGAATCTTCTTTACTCCAGCGGCAGTATCAGTGACATCAAGCCTGGCGTGCAGCTCGTACAGCTCGCTGGTGATATTGCGCTTTTGCTGTTCAACCGTCGAACCATCTCTCTCCGACTTCTCTGCTCTTTCCCTTAGCTGAGTATGCTCCGCCTCAAATTTAGAAGCTCGCTCCTTGTAAAAGTCCTTTCGAGTTACGAGGGCGTTCCACCGGCCAATATTCTCATCCAGGCGGGCCTCAAAAACCTGGAGTCGGTCAACTTCCTCCTGGAGCTGACTGTTGGTGTCATCGAGCTCATCAATTCGTTCGTCCTGGTCCTTCCAGATCTGATGCAGGAGGGCGTACTCGCTCTGGAGCTTGAGAAGTTGTTCCTTGGTGTCTTTCAGCTCCCTTCTCAGTGCACTTTCCAGCCTGTCAAACTCCTGTTGCTGGGATGCAGTAGTTGTCTGAAGTTTCTGCTGCATCGCAGTATGGTAGGTCTCCTTCCAGTAGTCCCGAGTGGCTTCTACCCGCTTTTCAAGCAAGGGTATCTGGACCTCGCGAAGTTGCTTGGCGTTCAGTAATGCGGTGTCTCTCTCCTGCTTGAAGTTTCCGGCTTGGCGTTCCCACTCCTTGGATGACTGGTCGAGCCGCTGCTTCTCAGCAGTGAGTCCCTCGTTGGTGGATGTCAGCTGCCTGATCTCCTGCTTGTATGCGCCCTCCTTTTGTTGCAGCTTCTGCATCTCGGCCGCCAGAGTAGGAACTTGATTCGCAATGGTTGTCTTGGATCGTAGATCTGCTTGCAGGCTGGAGTTCGTAGTTTCGAGTTGTCGATATTTGTTTTCGAATGGCTCCAGATATGCAATCTTGCCATCCAGCTCAATCTTCTCCTCCTGCCATTGTGACTGCTGCGCCAAGAGCTCCTTTGCCTGAGTCTCGATTGGCTTCAGTCTCTCGACTTCTGCCTCATCTCGTTGACCAGTCTCGGTCATCGAGTCGATCCTACTCTGAAGGCTCACTCGTTCCTGCCCCCAACCAAGCTTCTCCTGTCTCAGATCCTTGGCGGCTTGCTCTTCCACCTTCAGCCGCTCATTCTCCTCCTTGACCGTTGCAGATACAGCCTGTATGCCCTGAAGTCCCTTCAACTTGTTGTCGAGCTCGGCTGATTTGTTCTCAAACGGCTTCAATCGCTCGACCTCGGCCTGGGTGGTCTCTGCCTTTTCCTTCCAATCATCAGACCGAGCCTGCAGCTGCTTGACATTCGCACGAAGATCCTCAATCTCCTTGTCCAGACTCTTCTTGTCTGCCTCCCATTGATCGGTCTTCTTGGCATGTGACTCTACAACTCGCTTGTGTTCCTCTGCCGCGGCTGCGCTTTCTGTCTTCAGCTTTGTCATTGCCTCTGCTTGCTCCCCGATGGTGCTGAGATGAGTGGTGTTGGTCTCGTTCGAACTTGTTCGCAGATCCTCCAATTGCTTCTTCAAAGCCGCAACGTCATCTGCATATTCCCAGTTGCTATCTCGAAACTCGTCGTTTGCTTCTTCGAGATTCCTGATCGTACCTTCGTATTCCTCGATTTGAGCACCGAGGTCTTCGACCTGCTCGGCCAATCCTTGAATTTCCTCAGCAGAAGTAGCCTGCAAATCGGTGTACTGCCTCTTCCAAGAGTCATAAATGATCTTCAACCCCGTGTATTTATTCTTCAGCTTGCTTCTGGCGGTTTCCACGGCATTTAGTCTGGTCGAGGTCTGGGTAAGGGCGTTGCTGGTCTCGTCTCGAGACTTCTCAGCCTCATCTCGTTGACGGCACATTTCGTCTCTTTGGCCGCGGGCATCCTTGACATCATCCCGCAGACTATCAACATCCTTCCGCAGATCCCCAATGTGTCCTCCCATGATGGCAGCCTCTTCGTTCATTCGAGACTGCTTCGTCAAGACCATCTTGCTACTCGTCAGAAGATTCTGTACATCTTGCTCCTTATTGCTCAGAGCCTGCTGGAAATCTTTCAATTCCTGCTGCTTATTCTCCAGATCTTGCTGGATACTGGTGAGGTCCTGCTTGGATGTATTCAGATCCCGTGTGGCATTCTTCAATTCCCGCTCCTTGACACTGAGATCGTTCCTGGCGTTGACAAGGTCATTGTTCTTGTTGAGCAACTCGGATTCCTTGGTTCGGACAAGGCCATTTGCAGTGGCTAATTCATTGCTTCGAGTCTCCAGCTGGCTTTCGACTTGGTCCAGACTATTCTGCAATTCTTCCACCTGGTTTCCGTAGGATTCCAGAGCTACCTCTCGAGCCGACACTTTCTGTTCCAATTTCTCAACCTTCTTGCGCTGAACCTCGAGGTCCTTTTCGAGCCGCTTGCGAGTGGTTTCGTCGTCCTTGGAATTGACCTTGAGGGCATTAAGCTCATCCTGCAGCTTACGGCCCTTCTCCTTCTCGCGGGCAATCGTAGCGTCTCGGCGACCAACTCTATCCTGCCATTCCTTAACGAGGGTTCTGAGGTTGGCATTCTCCTCATTCAATCTCTGCGCGGTCTTCTGAAGACCACCGACAATCGTAGGATCTGGTCCAGCTGGCTTGTGGACTTCCTCGAGGAATCCCTTGATCTCCAAGGATAATTCGGCTGCTCCGAGTCTCTTGGACATTGCATGCTTCAATCCGGAATTTTGCGAGATGAGGTCGGTATTCTCCTGCAAGACACGCACAAACTCCAACTGATTGGAGGTCTCGATGCTGGTCAACTTGCTTGCTAGTTGTGGGAATGCATCGGCGACGGTCTTTTGTATCAACTCGCGACGCTTCTTGATCCTCTCGTCGATATCAGCGCGACGCTTGTTCCACTCGTCGAGCAGCTTGAGAGCAGATTCGAGGAGTCTCTCGCCTTCGGTAATCTTGGCGATCTTGTCGGCTAGCTCTCGCTCCAGCGCCTCGTCAGTCTCGAGGACTTCACCCGCACCGAGCAATTCCTCGAGTCTGGCCTTGGCGTCTTCGAGTCGCTTCGTGGCCGCGTCCATTTGACGCTTGAAGCGGTCGAATCCCATGCCGACTGCGACTACTTTTTCAAAGTAATCTTCCGACAATGTCGGGGCCGCAGCTTGGGTTTGCTTTGGAGGCATTTTTTTCCAGAAAGTTTCTGATCAACTCTAATGCGAGTCGACAACTTGAAACTAGGAATTCACCTAGATTTCAAGGGGGTTGGCAGAAGCCGGGGGGTACCCACTCCTAGAACTAAATGAATAGTCTAGAGAGTATCAGTACAGCCGTCAACTAGCTATCGCTAGTTTCAGGCAGATCCTAGGAGTGGCGACGTGTGACGGACGTCGCGAGGGGGAGGGGGAGGGCGAAACAAAGGAGGAGAGAAGGGGGGAAAGAGCAGAGAGGGGGAAAACGATCAGATAAAAGCCTCAATAGCCGGAGCTATCGAGGAGAAAGGGTGTCGATTCTCGAGATTCGCGTGTGTTCGATTAAACAAATGGTGTTGAGAAATGTGTTGTCGTTTGCTCGAGAGTTGATTGAAAGTTGGTTTGGAGTTGTGTTGTGATATCAAACCTCCCTAGCGTGTTTACCGCACGTGACAGTCGCGAAGTGAAAAGCATCGGATTCGCGAAATTATTCTCGTCGTCCCTTGATGCTCTTTGCAACCCAGATATTGTCTTTCTTTAGACCACAACGCGTAGGACCCATCACAGAATTCGCAGGATTATCCTGTTGCCCTTCTCCCAGTCGTTTTGCTCTCCTACTTCGCCTGCGTCCGCCCCTTCTCCAATCTTTCGCGCCCCTTTTCTCACTTTCCCCCCTCTCATTTTGAGCTTTGGTTCTCTAGCAGTTCGCTGCCTTTGGCCATTGCTTGGTGAGTGATTCCGATTGGTAATCACGACCCGTTCCCTCCCCTGACTTCGGTCAATCAACGATTCTTGATCGAACGATTCAAGTCTCGTTTGCAGGTGGCATTACACTTGCTTTTAAGCTTTTAAAATGGACTCTCAAGGTCAAAGTAGCTCCCGAGGAGCCTTCTTTTTGGAATTCCCTGCCTCCGGTCCCAAGGATCCCGCCAGAAATAAAGTTGGTGAGGAGATTTGGCAACTCTGGAGGATATGGGACAAGCGAATCCGTCAGAACGGCACGATTTGTTTCGAAATCCAGTACTGGGAAGATTACCAAGGCGAGAACAACCTTCTCATCGTACCTGTCTCGCAGATTGAGGCATCTTACCCATCAGAGGCGGCTGAATGGGAGGAGCGATTCGGAGCCGCTTGGAGTAAGCAACACTCCCGACCGAGCATTCTGTCTGCTCGAAAGCGCGACTTTGACGATACACCTAGCAAAGACAAGCAGCAATTGAAGCGGTCGAAGAGTGAGGACGAGCTGGCAATGGATGTCGACTCCCCAGTAGGTCGTGGGAGAGACTCCCCTGAGCGCATCGACGTTTCGCCACCGCGAGTGATCAGAGCCCGCAGAATAAAGCCATCAAGGGATCATCGAGATGATCGCCAGGGTTCTGACAAAGAAATGCCTCCCCCGCCGGCACCAGTGCAGAAGAGGACCTTCCTCAACGACCCTGCCAGAAGACTGGCTCAACCATCTACACCCCGGGCCAATCAATCCTCGAGACGAACAGGCGGGCATACACCGATAGCTCGTAATCGTGTGGCTAGCTCGATGTTCAGATCGCTTCTGACACCGAGCACCAAGAAACTTTTGGAAGACCCGCGCCAAGCACGACGTCTCCAGGACTTGAGATCTGTGGTTGATCAGATGTCTGTGGCTGATGGATTGAAGATTATTTTGGACGAATCGGTCAAGGAGTTGGAGGAGGACATGGCATTGGGAGATGTCGAGGAGGAAGATGCCGAGGTGGGGGTTGAGTCTGATGAAGATTTTGACGATGAATTGCTAATCTCAGTGCCGATTCCAGCTCCTCGAGTAAATTATGTGAGTACAATGATTTCATATTTTATTTGGTACTGATGGTTGCTGGCATGGATCCCTTGATCCGGGAGTATATTATCAAAGGAACACTACCTCTTGAATATCATAGGAATCCTGCCCTAAAGAGAGCCTTGGATTCTCTACTCGAGAAAGGCGGGGTACCAATGACCAGGAAGAGCGAATGCCCTTGCATCTACATCCACTACTTTGTCAACGATTACGGCATTCCACCAACCAAAGCCGAGTAAATTATGTGAGTACAATGATTTCATATTTTATTTGGTACTGATGGTTGCTGGCATGGATCCCTTGATCCGGGAGTATATTATCAAAGGAACACTACCTCTTGAATATCATAGGAATCCTGCCCTAAAGAGAGCCTTGGATTCTCTACTCGAGAAAGGCGGGGTACCAATGACCAGGAAGAGCGAATGCCCTTGCATCTACATCCACTACTTTGTCAACGATTACGGCATTCCACCAACCAAAGCCCAGGTCCTGGTTTACTTGCAGGATGCCGAAGACTATGTTGACGGATACCAGAGACGCAACCGGAACAGTAAACTGGCTTTTGACATTGACTCACAGGTAGGCGCGGCGGGCGCCAAATGGACGCAGCAGGATTCGGACGATGGCAAACGCAGATATTGCACCAAGGACAAGACGGGCAAACACAAGGCCACTATTCTCGAATGGATCAAGCAGACCAAGATCCGCTTGCATGGTCTCCCGCTAAATAGCACCATTCCCCGTGCTTTCACCGAGGTTGGATACGCCAAGAATCCTGTTGATCGACTCTACAACCACGCCAAGCACGTCAACTCGAACTATATCATGAATTTGATGGAAGCGATTGCAATAAAGCATGGGCATGCGTTTAGAAATAAGCAGTGGGTGATCCTTCATTGCGTTCACCCAACTCATGGTATGTATGGCGAGATTCTGCTAAGTCGTTTTGCTCTTGGGTATATCACCCAAGGTGGTGGTTTCTCTCACTTCCAAGCAGGAGTCAGCGTTGGATCCGCCAAGGACGTCCCATGGGAGCACTATGCTCTGAAGCAGAAAGAGATTGCCAGCCTTCTGGAGACGACAATGAAGGATGAGCTTGTGTTCAAAGATACCCCAGCCTCATTGTACGAGAATACGTTCAAGGCGTTGAAGGATCAAGCAGATTTGGGCAAGCGCATGGTTCGAGTGAACATTGGTGACGATGCGTCCCAGACCTCTAGACATAGGGAGGAGACGGACGAGTTGGAGAAGTATTTGGCTGTGTTGGCTCTTGCAGATGAGGTTGCAGAGGAGGGTGAGGCTGCCGACGAGGAAATGGACTGATCTCCTCATTTTTTGTATCAAATGCATGGATAAATTCTCAGATATAGCGCATGTAGAGCGAATGGAATAATTTCAGCGCATCAAGCAAGAGCAAAAGTTAAAGATTCAATTGCCATGTGAGCGCAAGACTTCTTTGATATGCCCGCCTACCCTTCACAATATGGTATGATTCGCACGGATTGGTTGCTAGGCGCTGTATCGTTGGGAGGCAGTCGAGTGACTGGGTTGGCGGGAGGCCATGCATCGTTGAGGGAATTCTTCGTTCATGGGGCAGAATGTCTGGTATGGGATATTCAATGAGGATTGATGGCGAGTCATTGTGAATCAGAAGCTGCATGCAGCTCGGCTCGGATGAATATCGAAGGTGTTTATTGAATCATTTCTGCGTAATTTTGTAGGAGGTTATAATCGTGGGCAACTTCAAGCGTCGAGGGGGGTGTTGCTGATATAAAAGGAGGTTGGTCGTGAGAAATTCTGCAAAATTCAGGGACATTCAATAGCAGCCTGAGGCTACAACGCTAGCACATGACCTAGAATTCGTGGGCAACAAGGAAAGAAATTTTGATAGAGAAGGTAGTTTTGTGGTCGTAGGGCGCTTTCTGCAATGCCGGCTCTGAGAAGAGCAAAGCAAAACATATCATCAATCACGTGGGTAGTCTGTAAGTCAAGATATTCACTGGTGTAACTCTGCTAGCACGAATGGCGCTTTTGTAGATAGTCATTGTACAAATCGTTGAACTCTTGGCACTTCTCCGTACCAAAAACACGCCAAAACTCTAGAGTTCTCAAAGGCGGCAGCTGACCCCCCGATCTTGTCCTCGAACGTAGGCATGGCAGGGGGCGGAGGAACCCCGATGAAGTTATTCCATTCCAGTAGCCGATCAATATCTTATCAAGTATCGTAAATGTTAGCGGATTTGCTTGAATGGGTTTGGCGAATCTATGCTGTTCGATGACGGATATCTGGTATCGAAACACAAGAGTTTCGAAATCGAGAGATCCTGCTGCCCACTGTCGCGGGTCCTTGTACTTTGCCTCGTATCGTGACAGAACGTCTGCTACATCGATAGGGTCAATAAAAACAATGGATGTGCTGACTACTGCATCTGGTTCACTACTATGCTCATGAACGAAGGTGAGCTTTTCGAGGTGCGTGAATTTGCATAGGAGCTCCAGCATCCCAAACAACCAAGCACAGCTCCGATGTCCTCATCTGTTTTCCACCCATCCTTGACCACTAATCGATTGATATCTTGGAGTGAGACATTATGTCTAGAGGCATGAACCCTGCTCAAGTACGTCTGTTATAACATACCAGCCGTAGTAGGAGTCGCACGAGAACGTGCCCGGACCCTAGTATAGTGTATCAATCTCGAAGTCGAACCATGCCCTGGTAGGAGAGTCCACGGCCTCGAATATGCGTACGTAATGCTTAGACAGCACTTCAAATGTCTCGACAGACGTACTGTATGTGATCTCCGGTGTTGGGCAGTCCGAGGTATACCCGAACAGAAGAACCCGGGAGCGTCCTAGGGTCAAGCAACCTTCGATCTTCACACCACCGAAGAACGACGTGAGAGTCTGGATCATGGAGACAGAAGACTACTTCCTTGCCGATGGTGTTATGGACAGTCAACTACAGGCCGTGGTCGCTCGAAATTACGTTTCTCCGTCAATCAAAAAGCGGATCATGATGGCTCGCATTAGCAACGATCAGGCGGAGTTAGCGATGTTCAACAACTGGGTCCTACTCAAGGAGTGGTTGTTCGCGGAATATGGTGCACGTTCGACATCGACGGAGGCCGATATCTCCCCGCCACTCCGAACACTCCCGCCACAGTTCACAAATTTCCACCGAGTCTCAGTGGATCATTCGGCAACAACAGGAGGAACTGCGAACTATCCGAGAACAAAATGCTCAACTACAACAAAGTTTGGAATTGCGAGCATTGCGCGAGAGAAACGCCGAGTTAGAACAACGACTCGAAGCAGCGGAAAGGGTGCAGTTGAATGGCTCGAGACCACGAGCACCCAGTGCTCCAACGATGACGGGATCACACCCAGGTGCAAGTAGACAACAGCCCCCTCTGTAGCCGTCTTTCTCGTTTCCAGCCATTTCAAGATTTTCCTCGACTTCCGCACGACACATTGCCTGATACCCCGGCAGTGAAAACCCCTTTGCTAGGGAACCATCTTCGAGACCTGCGTAGTCGTTGGGCCATTCCTCTTTATGCTCATCCTCCCAATCCCCAGTTGTCTTGTTTAGCCTCTTTTGCTTAATGTTCACGACTCTTGGCCCTGGCAGAGCTGTCTCCCATATCAGAACTCGTATTTCTTTCGGGAAATTCGGGAAACAGGTAAAACGAGGTTCAGTGGCAGGTTCAGCCATAGTTATGGTTGATGTGCTGCGACAGAGTGTGAGGTTGTGGTGAGGAATGTGGACGCGACGTTGGATTTCATGATCGTGTAAGGAGGGCGTAAAACTGTTCGATGGATCTGCGAAGCAATTGTGAAGCTCGTCGATCGTGTAGCAATGCAGTGGGTAATTGAAGAGGTCGTGGTGTTGGTGATGTTGGATGTCATCGTGTTGGAGTTGTTGGAAGTGAAGTTCAGGCTCCAAGGCCGCATATTTTAGTGGTTCGGGAACAAGCGAGTTTCCCCTGAGCTATTCCCGAAGCAGACCTCCCCTTGAATAACCCAACGCCCTCTGGTACTCTGTCATCTACATTAACGACTCGGTTGACTTCTGATCTTCTTTGATGATCATGAAGGGAATTCCTAAATTCACTTCTCTGCGAATTTGTCGAAACATCCCGGCTTCGAGTATCGAATGCCTTTTGTCAAGTTCTCTGGAATATCACTTGACCTCATCCCAACACGCTGCCAAACCAAAGCTCAAAGACTCCAAGAAGAATACTGGTTAGTTATTCGCTTTATATTTCGAAGTGGGCCAATATGCCACTGGTCACGAGACCTACCCAAGAAATTCCTGCCACGACCCACTCTTGGAAAAACCTGAGCATGTCTCGTGGCTGTTGCGACGTGCAACAAAATATCAAAATTATGACCTATAGAGTCTTGAGCTTGGTCTTGGGAGAGGCGGACGCTTGATAGGTGAACAACGGCATGAGTAGGCGAGACGAGATGCCGAACGATATAAAGTACCTGTGATTGGACCACTAAACAGTCAGCCAATAGTAGACCTTGAAGTTTGGCGTAGCCTGTAATGTCAACTTACACAGAGAGAATGCCAACACATCATCCAGAGGTCGGAGGATTGCGCAAATCAAGATATTGCTCAAGTTTGTTCAAAAGAGCGGTCAACAGAAACATGTTTCCGACCTAAAATGCCATCTCATGTTGGACCTGTTGCGGAATCCTGGTAATGTAACCCTCCCTCTCCCAGGAAACCAGAAAAGGGGGCGGGGTGAACGAGGGGTAAAACTCGCTTATCTCAGCTCCCCTCCACAACGACCGCCACCAACAAAACCACATCACCATCTCTTCCCTCTCCAATCATCAGTTTCTCCAAAAGAAAAACCAACAGCATGAATAACCTGCATCCGCGATTAGCGAAGATTGCTTTTCAACAATAACGTCATTGCTTCTTTGCATTATCTGGTTTTATGAGTGTTGGAACTGACAATGAACGACTCGACTCGGTTGGATGCGCTGGCAAGCTCAGGCAAAATGCAGGTGCGGTTGCGGACTTTTGGTGCGGGTGAACAGGGGTGCGGCCGCGCGCGGATTCGACGTGCAACAAAGTGGTTCTTTTGAATTGGCAAAAGGAAGTGATTTGATGTTAGAGAATAGTTCATGTAAGTGAGATTTTGAAGCTGCGTTAGGGTTGTAAGGATGGAGAGTGTTGAGAGGGGAGCTGTGGCTGATTTGGGTGTGGCGGGTGTGTGTGGAGAGAAGTATATAAGTACCTCTCCCACATGGTCTGATCAAGATTATTTCAAGGACCTGCTGATCAAGATTTTGATCTTCCCATCCCAAATTTTTCTTTAAAGTTTGAATTTTCTTTGAGTTTCTTTCTGGCAGGCTCCACGAATGTTTGACCTTCCTGGCAAAAAGGTTCTATCTCCGCTCCAAGCTGACCGGAGGTCCCAGGAGGCTGGATTACGAAAACTTCGTACACTGTCGCCCATGATTTCCAAGGGTCGGCTCTGGACGGTATCTGCCTTTGTCTGTTCCCGTAGGCCGAGGCGGTAAGAGCTCGGCTATTTTAGGGGGAGAATATTGGGGTCAAGAGGGTCCACATCCGAATCTTACAACCTCTTATGGGGTCCAACTGAACCCAGCTAATGCGAAGGTCGTCACATAACGACCTGCAGCTGTAGTACAAGATTTCGTGGTAGTTCGGGGCCACTTCGACGCCCGAATGACTTCTGGAGTGGTTACGTAGCGCGGTCCGCTTAGACATCCTTGTCTTGGAGCTTCCAATCGCGAAATTGATTTTGAACATCGACATGAACACGTTGCAAGAACAATCCGCTTTTCATAAACTACCCACTCAGCAACGCCAATTGATATGCGAGCGCATGCGACCTGCACCTGCGCTGACATCTGGAGCCCGAGAAAATACCACTCCACCCACCCTTGCCGCTGGTGCCGGCTGCTAACCTTGTTTGTTAGGCTTGCCCCGTGTAACCTACCTATTGGATGTATAGCCGTCGTTTCTGCAGATGTACGAATATACCTTCAAGTGATCTCCCCCGATATCCCGCAGAGCCTTTTAAAAAACCATGGCGGTGTCCCATCGGCGCGTCCGATCCAACTCGTAGTTCGAGAGGGGTCGAGAATCAAAGCGGAACACTAGGATGGAAACAGCAGGACGGTGAAAACAGTATGGCATCATTGGCCGCCATCTATTACCAAGCGGTATATAGAAACGCCCCAGGCGGAGGCAGTTCCAAACATACAAACGGCCCGGCGACATTGCATGCCCGTGTTCCTATATTTCATTATGATAAGCTCGTTGGCGCTGAGGAAGTGGGGTCTACTTCCATCTCTGGTCAATCATTATCAGCGTCGCATTGAGAGTTTCTCTAGATGTTGGAAATACAGACGTCTTCCCTGAATCGGTACTTAATCCGCCCAAAGCTGGGACTGCCGAGCGCCTCGAGGTTCAAATCCCGCCCAGACTTGCAGGAAGGCAGGAGAAGGTGCCGATTACGGTCTCAATGGGACAGCAATACCTCACACCAGTCCAGAAATGGAAACTGCTGCACCAGTTGAAAGCCCATCCCAAACTATCGGGACACAAAAGGAATCAACCCGCTCAAGCTGCAGCGCAGTGACATGGCACTCCCGCTAGGGCCGCTCCACAAAACTCAGTCGTTTCCTGCTATAGAACGGACACAGTGAGTGGAAGAACTCCCCCGAAATAGCCTGATGGGTGAGGGGTGCAGCGATGATTTTGTCTACAATGAGCTCTTTCCGGTGGCGCCATTGCCAGAGCAGACTTAAGAGGCAGCTCCACCCATCGAAGCACAGCCTGTCCTAGTAGCATACTTCCTTTTTCCTCACAAACCGCACTCACGATGCTCGCAGCGTCCGTGCAAAATGGCTTTCACGCCGCCACAACCGCGTCCAGATCTTGTCTATTGACGGGAACTAAAACACTCACCAATCATCCGTTTTTGATCGCTGCAGCATTGGTGAGGAGTCAATTGACCTACAAATGACCTACCAAACTGACTTGAACAGATATTCTGTCTTTCCTTCGCACGAATAGTCTATCTGAAGTATTTCCATCCCCTCGCACGGTTCCGCGGACCATTCTTGGCACCGATCTCCAACGCAAGTCCCCTCCCACCGCACTGCATACCCAAAACTGACTTCAAAAAGGGATTCTGGTACTACACGATTCTCAGCGGTCGCGGTCCATGGCGGAATCACTCATGGCATCAGAAATGGGGTACGTCGTCTTCTCCGCATCTTCAAAAGTTTTATGTCAAACATCCCAATTGAAACCTGGGCCCTAAATCACGGGACGGCCCGCCCCTCGCAAACCTTCCTGTCGCACAGACAGGAGCGCCGCCATCATCCCTGCTCAGCACGTTTCTGACAGTTCCGTGAACTAGGTCCAATTGTTCGCATCGCTCCGAACCATCTCAGCTTCTCGTCGTACGCCGCCAACAAAGTCATCTATGGCTTCGGAACTCGTACTGTGCCTTCAATGGTCAAAGATCCTATCTTCTTTACGCCGGAAGTGGATCATTCGATGAATATCATTAATGAGACGGATCGCGAGGAACACTCACGCATGCGACGGATGTTGAGTTTTGCGTTTAGTAATTCGAATCTGCTGGAGAATGAGGACGTCCTTATTCGCAGGACGGATGACTTTCTTAAGACCTTGGCGGATGTGAATAAGCTCGCCTCGAGAGGCGGGAAGCGGGGATTTAACATCGTGCAGCAATTCAATTATGTTACCTTTAACATTATGGGTATGTTACCCCCCACACTCAAACAATTCGAGAAAAATTGCTAATGTGGTACCTTGCAGGAGAGATGTCATTTGGCGATTCTTGGGATAAGCGACTGGAAGAACAACCTGGTAAGTACCCGCCTGTGCCACATCACGACCTAGGAACGAATGCGACTGACGCACTCTAGAACATCGATACCATTGGGCTGATGTCATTGTCAATACAACGTACATGAACGATGTTATGCGCGCTGTTTGTGTCATTCCCGGCCTTTTCAGCTTCCTCGAGTGGTACAAGACGGATCATATGAAGAAGACTTTGTATCGTCATGCTGAATATGCTACTGAGCATACAACAGCGTGAGTCCTTCTCTCCTGAATGAATGAAACGAAGAAATCTGACGAAATAATCTGCAGACGCCTCAAACTCCAAACCGACAGAAAAGATTTCGTCCACCACATCCTCACCTCCAAAGGACCTCGCCCAACAGAGCTCGAAATGGGTTCCCACTTCAACGTGATCATGATGGCAGGTGCCGTTACAACTGCAACATTCCTCGCGGGCGTGACCTACTACCTCGGTCGCAACAGAGCCGCCTTAGCTCGTCTGCAACATGAAGTCCGATCGAGATTTGGTAGTCTGGATGAGATCAACAGTAAAGCGTTGATGGAGTGCGAGTATTTGAATGCGGTGATGGAAGAGGGATTGAGGATCTACCCCCCTGCGGGAGCGGGGCATTTGAGTCGGATTGTGCCCAAAGGTGGTTGTGAGATTGAGGGAGAGTGGATTCCCGAAGGAGTAAGCCAAACTGCATGCACTTGCATACATGGAAAATAACTGACGATGTACAGACAAGAGTATCAGTCCACCAATGGTCCGTCCTCCGCGACCCCCTCAACTTCTGGAACCCCAGCGAATTCATTCCCGAACGGTGGATGAAGAACGAGCCTGAAGGCCAGAACGGAGATAGACTTGAAACCAGTCTTCCATTCGCATATGGACCAAGAGGTTGTCTTGGAAGAAAGTGAGTTCTGTGAATCTTACCCCAAGGCCCCCTGTTAACCCAATCACAGCCTTGCATACCTAGAAATGCGCATGGTCCTCGCAAAGCTCTTCTGGCAATACGACCTCGCATGGTTCAACAGCGACGAAGTCGACTGGGAACGCGACACCAAGGGGTATACTCTGTGGGAGAAGCCCGATCTCCGCGTCTTGCTCAGGGATCGTTTGGCTTCTGATCCTTCATCGCCGAGGCCGTTGAAAATCTGATGCCCAAGAGGGCAACAGAAGTATAGAGAGATGGGGTTGTTTTGTTGATATTTCCTTGAGTGCTTTCCTTGACACTGGCTTCTTGGGGACCGGATTGCTGGCGCTTTGATTCTTGCTTGGCGGATTATGTTAAAGACTTTGGTTTGAACTTGGAGGACAGTCGGTCTTTGCTACTTGTTTCTTTTGTCAGTTGGGATTCTTGCAACGGCATGGCATGGAGGATACCACTCATTATGATACCACTTTCCTATTGTATTTCCTTGGTTTTGGCGATTCATTCTGCTTTGGTCTGGTGTATGTAATGCTGGGGAACAGGAGGCGCATTCTGATTCTTGAGAGAGATTGAAGATATAAATTGTGCGATAGTCGAAGGTGTATCTAGATGTTGATGGTTTGAATTTGCACTGAGGATAAGCAGAAATTACTGGTCTATTCCCAACAACATGAGAAGAGGATGTTGCCGAGGTTTGTTCTTCAGATATTGAAGATGCTGATCTGGATCAAGATCTTACACTTAGTACTAGAACCAGTGCCCTTCAGGCTTCGATGGCGAAGAATCAAGCCTCAGTTCTTTTCGTTCAAAGGTCCTCTACCGAAACTGGCCTCTCGAAGATGGAAGCTTGTCGGCACGTGATACCATTTTCTTTTGTTGCGCCTCGACGCGTTTGCTGAAGACAACAACTTCCATCTCACGACCAACCCTCACGACTAGTACCTTACCCGCACATCAACTCGACCTCCGGCTAACGACGCATACTGATCGCAACCTTTCGATCTCGAAGCCTCTCAAGCCTGCCCCTCGAGCTCTGAACTTGAAGCAATCGACCAATCCAACCCCCTTTTCTGCGCGACGCATCTGCCAGCGTCATGGCTGAATCTCCCGACCTTCCATTAATCTGCCCGCCGAATCTGAACCTACCGCCGAGCCTATCGTTGGACCTACCACTAAGCCTGCCTCCGACTCTGACTCCGAGTCTGGTTCTGAGTCTGGTTCCCAGTCTGGCTCCGAGCCTGTCCCCGAGCCTGCCTCCGAGCCTCTATTCACCTGCTTCAACAATCTGCCGCTGGAGATCCGGCTGATGATATGGAAGGCTGCTTTGCCAGGCCCAAGAATCGTAGATATTAGACAAAGGATGTTGAAGAAGACGATCGGAGAATGGGAGGATGAGCATCAGCAGCAGTGGCCGAACAATTACGAGACGGCTCTCAAATACAAAGACGAAGGCATACGTGGATGGGACTGTGAAAAAGAATATCAGGAAGAATGCCGCAGCCCTGTGATCGACTATCTCAAGATCCATTGTTTGGAGATGCCCAGCGACGAGCTCACCTACAGACTAGGCCATCTTCCAGCCTACACATCAAATTGTTTGGCGCCTGAGATCACATTCGTCTGCCAAGAGGCCTACCAAGTTGTGTCTGAACACTATGCGCTTGTCTTCCAGCCTGTGGACCATGGCGGCATTTGGTTCAATTTTGAGATCGACACACTCTACTTGGAGAGGGACTCGTTTCCTTGTTACCCCGACGACACTAGCTTCTGGTTTAGTATCATTGATGAACTCGAACAGGCTGGATCTCCTCTAGACTTTCCGATTCTTTGTCAGAATGTCGAACACGTGGCTCTGGTGATGCGAGAGGACGATGAATGGCAGGACAGGCATGAATTATGGGCACTATCAGTGATGGGGTACTTCAAACATCTACAGACATTTACCTTCGTTCTTCGCCACCACAAAATTAACGCGAGCGACACCACACCAGTATCCTTCATCGAACCTATCGACGTGGAATCTGTTCTTCATCAAGACGATCGGCTTACACATATCGAAGTGCCATTGGATTTCAAGATACTTGAAAGCTTCGAGATGGACCGACTGGACTCATGCCTCAAAGGAGTGTATGGATCACCACCCAATTTTCCCGACATTCCAAAATTTGAGGAGAAGGTTGCTATCACTGCAGCAATGCTGGACAACTTAAAACGTTGACCTATTACGACCGAACGAAGCGCGAGGAATTAGTGATGGGCATGAGGATAGATGCGAGAGCTCTATGAAAGCGAGGAAAGGCCCAGATTTCTATGAGCAGGCAACGTGGAGAGTAGTCTATCACTATCCCATCATATTTCATACTTTCATAAGCTATGGTGCCCTTGCTCCACCTTATAATCGGAGAGACTGTTTTCGCAAGCCCTCGAACCAAAGGTTACGGCATTCAATTATCTCCATCTTCTGCACCGCATTCGCGTCCCTGAAACTATGCTAGTGAGTCTTCCCTTACGAGTGCTGCGAGGTTAGGAAAGTCCGGAAAAAGAAACTCCCTGAAGCAACGGGGAATGTGACAGGTCATGCACTCAACCGCCCCATAAGTACGTGTCCTCACCGTCCCTTCATTCGAATACACAAAATCTTCCTCAAATTCCATCTATTGTTCAAGTAGACATCAAACGCTGGCCTCAGTTGAAAGTCGCCGATTGTGTGCACCTAGACCTGCCAGTTCACCGAGTGCCTCTCGACACTCGGTGACATGCCTGCCACCGACTTAGCATTCACCTGCTTCCCGAACCTCGTGAAAGAGATACGGTTGCAAATATGGGAGGCCGCTCTTCCAGGGCCTAGGATCGTGGAGATCAAGCAAAAGAGGCTGAAGAAAACGATTGGAGAATGGGAGAAGGAAAATCGTCAGCTCTGGCCCAGCAGCTACTCAGGTTACAATCTCGACCACCCCACCGACCTGCAATTACGATCAGCCACCATGATCCCTAAATATACGTACGATGACCAATGTCGCGACGTTCTGCGAAAAGATATCAAGGCGCCTATATGGAAACAGAATGCCTACGAGGACGCCCATCTTGTTCGGTATATATCGAACACCAAAGCGCCGGAGATTACATTCGTCTGCCGGAAATCCTTCGAGCTTGTTTGAACACAATATACATCGATCATTGCGTTGAGAACGGAACGTCTCTCAATACCGGAATCCCAAACGCCCTGCAAGCTACAATAAATGCTTCACCCAGTGAAATGTCTGTCAAGTGGTATTGGTCTTTGATTTGCTTCATCCACACCATTGCTCTGGCGCCAATCATGCTTCATTATTAAACACAGGAAAGAATGCTTGGATATTGCTCGAAAACACCGTCCATGCACGACTACTCCGAATTACTTCGAGACTTCTCAACTCTGCTGGTCGTGACAAATTAAAATCCCAGAAATGACCTTCTCCCCTTGCAGCGACCTCAAAACACCTGCACCAAAGCTCGCACGACATTACGAGTCGTCCTCAAACTCAAGACTAAAATCAAAGCATAGCCATTGCCCCAACACCGACTGCAAGCACAACTCCCATTCCCAGCACATGCACCTCGCCATTCTTAGTCCCACTTGATCCGGTAGCCGTCGAGCTGGCACCAGAAGTCGTTCCGCTGGCAGCAGCAGCAGCCGCAACAAGCGTAGCCGTCTCTTTAATCACATTCGTCAACACACTCGTCCCCGCCGTCCCTGTACTCGTGCTGGTCACCGTCAAAGTCGCCGTACTCCATCCCGAACTTCTCCCATCCGTACAAGTATACGTATACCACCCCTGACTACCCGGACCGACCCACCCCTGTGGTCTGGAACCATTATGGCGATCCCAAGGACTGAAGGGAGAAGTGTACGGCCAAGTACAAGATGATGAGGCGGAGGTGCAGGAAGAGTAAGAGGAGTAGACAGAGCAGAGAGAAGCCTGGACGCTGGTGAGGGAAGAGTATGCACTGGCGGTAGCGGTTATGGTGCAGGCTGAATTAACGCAGTTTGAGAGGCCGGATGGAGTTGAACAGGGCGCGCCCCATGAGATGGTTGAGGTGGTGGGGTAGGCGGATGATAGACATGATCTCTGCTAGGGTGTTAGTGGGGTGGAAGGCTGAGGTGGGGCAGGGAAGAAGACTTACAGCGCATTCAGGAGCAAAGTCCCAATCTACGTTCCAACCCCAATCCACACCTCTAGGGCCTCCCTGAGAGTGGACGGTCCGGAGAATGCTTGCAAGGAGAAGAAATAAGGTTGTTTGAAGCTCCATCTTGAGTCTGGTGAGTGATATCGATGCAGAGATGAAACTTATGATTACCAGAAACACTCAACTTTATATATCTCACACACATCAGGAAAGTTAATCCAAACCGGTCAGCAGCTTCATGCATTGCGTCTCCAGATCTAAGCCACCACAGCGAAGTCTTCTTCAATTGGAGCAACCATATACTCTTCGGTGTGACAATGTTCACTCGAGGCTCGCATTTGGCTTATTGGGTACGAAAGGGTGTTTCAGGATATAGTTTGCGCTGTCTGCTGTGAGATGACGCGGCCTGGTGTGATGGAGCCGTAGCCAATGAGTTGAGCGATGGATAAAAATGTCAGCACGACTCAACAGGCGGAATGCAGTGCACGTGATACCTCGTTCTTGTGGCCAAGCAGTCGAGGTTTGTTCCTGGACAAGATATGATGAAAAGACGCCGTGGACACGAAATGTTGGTTGAGCGTGCTGAGAAAGCTTGCGTTGCCCTGCGCGTCGTACGTCCATCCCACAGGATTCGGACTTGGCGTCGCTGAGGTCATACACGATTATCAATCGCCGAGTCTAGCCTGGACATTCTTTACCCACTTGCGAAAAGAAAATTGATCACTGACCACATTATGACTCTGGAATGAGTGGTATCTCGACACAGCGCAACGCAGCCAAGCCGTCTCGACTGTCCGTTGAAGGCTGAAAGATCGAAAACGCTGCCCAGTCTCGACCCATGGCTCCCAGAAAGCGCAAACGAGGAGAACAAGGGATCTTGGTAAGATTCAATGCCAGTCTCTACGTATACTGACAAACCAAAAGAGATTCAAGGTATCTGTATCGATCAGAGGCAATCAGCGAGTCTGGTATATACCAGATTTTCAATGGCTTCGCTGTTCTTTCGAGCACTTGATCAACACCAACAAACTTAAGCAACTTTGTCCCCAGCTCGAAGCAAGAGGCTTCGACATGATTCCCACGGAAGAAAATGCAGGAACACAAACATGGACAGAAAATCAAACAAGGCAGGACTCGCAACAGGGCAGCCACGACACTGCAATGCCATTTGCAGCACTCTCAATCTGCTAGCCTAGCCCGGACTTTTACGACACCTTTGTCTCGATTAAAATGATCGTTGATCAACATAGGACGATCCACAGGATGTAGCATCACAGCCCAACCTAGGCCTTGACAAAGTCTAGACAACGCTAGGAGGTTCCAAAGACAGGCCACTTTCCTGAAATATGCATCGACTAGAGAACCAAGGATTGGAATACCAACAAGCGTTCTCAAACGTTCCACACCTCAATCAATCTTCTCGAGCCTCATCAGCTCCATTGGTAGGATCAATACTAAGCAATTATTCGTCTCCCCTACTCTTTACCACTGCGTAGCAAGAAGTCCCGAAATCTTACCTCACAATCGGCTTTGGCCATATCTAGCTCTTCCTTATTCTCCTTTTCAATGAGCATCTTGAATTCGATCCGGGGTATATTCCATTCTTTGCCATTTCTATCCATATCAAGGTCCATAATTAGCTCATGCAGCCCTTCCCGAGGCGAGATGACGGGCAGCTGGACGTCCGAGGCATCTGTTTCAAGTTCAGGACGGTAAGCAGACCAAAGGATGTAAGCCTGGGTATAGTCGATAAGATCGATGAAATCAGAGAAAGATATGTCTTCCGGATGGCCTAGGGAAAAAGCGTGGTTGACTACCAAGATGAGTTCCTTGAGACAAGGGAAGTGCATCAGGATGGTCCAACAAAACCCCTGTTGCATCAAGTAACTGGGTTCCAGTAAGAGTGCCAACCTTCTGATCTTTCGAACGCTGTCCGTGTCTGCGATGCGAAAGCCGGCTTCGAGAGCCCCGGACACATCTGACATATCGGGGGTCGGTATATTTCCAAGGCCGACCTCGCTTTCTTGGCTATCTCATCATAGGATATCCAATTCAAAATTGAAAAGGGTTTGAGGCTGCGAATGAGAGCTCGAAAATGCTTTGGTGTACCTCTTTGTAACCACTTCGGAGGCAGCTCGACACGCATCTCGACATGCAAGTAGAGGCTCATCCACAGATTTTCCTGTTTTCCATCCAAGTAAAGGAGCTGTCCTATAATCGCAATCCTCCGGCTCTACTTCATCGTCATAAGCTTCGGGTAAAGAGAGCCGAACATCGTTCCGAGCATGGACGCAATCGGCCTCTGCCCCATGAAGCAAATGGCTCGGCTTCAAGAGACCAGACCTCGCTTGCAAACCAGTTCCGTGTGCCGCCTTGGGCACGATAACACCGTCAAATACCGGCCATACAGCATTATTCTCGTCTTCCCACTCCGATCGTCTTCTTGAGTGGTTTTAGCTTGATAGGGGCGACTCTGGGTCCCGGCAATGCGGCCTCCCATATCATCAGCCGTATCTCTTTTGGCAGCTTCGGAAAGAGTGTGAAGCGTTACCCCTCTGCTGGAACGATTGAAGACATGATTGAGGTATGGAGCGCGTCGAGGACTGCAGTGGAGGACGAGCTGCGCGAACAATTCGGCGATTGTGTACGGACGGCAGACGGAACTGTCGGCGATGTAATAGAGGGACTGTAGTCGAATGATGGTCAAGGTACAGAGGGGTAATCGTGTTAACTTGATCAATCTCGATGGTTTGCAATCTCTCGTACTTCCTCAAGTGTTCGCGCTGTGGGCAGGTGGTAGCAACATGCCCTTAGAAGATGAATGTCTTTTGGGAGGAGAATTACCTACCAAATGATCCGTATGACAGAGCAGCCAATAAATTCGGGTCGCAACCTCTTCCGATTGCCAAATAATGAAGAAATCATCGTTCTCTACGAACGCCGGAGATGTGAATAGTATTCCATATTCCGCTTCCTCCCTCCTTGTTGTTATCTCCTCACTTAACGCCCCTTGATTTCTTCGATCGCCATCCAGCAGGCGTTCTCTATGTCATCTAATGCCAGTAACGTCTTGCGAGGAGCGATCGTCCTTCTCTCGATATATGGAAGCGACCAGTCTCGACCTTGTCCTTGGTCCCGCATCTGTAACCTCTTCAATTCCGCCATATCAGGAACAGACCATGACATCCAAGGTATTTCCGGCATTCCAATCTCCTCTGCAATGCCGTAAACTCTTTCATATTCTTCATCAATGTCAAATTGTTCGTATATTTCCTTCATCTTCTCGACATCGATTGGAGTGGTCATGCACAGATCCGATTGATCTTCTTCTGGGAGCTCCTCATCGTGATAGTGTTGCAGAATGAGCGAAAGTGTCTGTACACCTCGAAATATTCTCAGTATGGCCGCGATACCTTCCGGGCCCATGCCGCGAGCTCTCGGAGGTAACTTGATGGCTAGATTCTCGACTTTGGCGAGATCTTCACCGTCTGTTTTCCTGAATCCATTCCAAGCATCAACCTGAGGAGCGCCTATCGCACTAACCGGCAGTGTATAAAGCCGAAAGTTCTCCCAGCCTAGATACAGTATATCGTGCTTGAAGTTGATGTCTGTTTCGGGGTTCGAATTCGGGCAGGCGAAAGCACACTTGTAGACGTTTCCGGCCGCAATCCGAGCCTCTCGACAAACCAGCATAACAGGAGGTGGTGGTGTTTCGCATGCTATACCCATCAGATTGGCTTCCTGGTACGAAGATGTACCAGCGAGATCTGCAACCCATTCACGAAGCTCGTCCTTGCTCAGCCTTCCTCTCTGTAATTGTGGTGCATCGGTGTCCTCGCGAGGTGGCCATAATGTCTTGTTCTCCTTCTCCCAATCCCCAATTGTCTTCTTCAGAGGTCTCTGCTTGATTGACACGACCCTGGGCTCTTGTGCGTGCGCGGCATATTCCCAGATCGTTAAACGTATCTCTTGTGGAAGCTTCGGAAAACAGGTGAACTGACGCGGATGTGTTTGGTTCGAAAGGTACGAGAGGGGCTTCGATCGCAATGTAAGAGGCATGATGCAGATGATTGAATTTCCAAGGTTCGTGCGAGGGTTTGTTCGTGGTCATTAGAGGTTTGTTCCGTGTGCTGAGCTTTTGTGGTCGTTGATGTTGAATGGATCGAGAAGAACCGCGTCGTCGAAACGCAAGTGATGGCGCGTCTACCCACAATACACGTGATGACAATCGAGGTCACTTTTGTCAAACGGCGCATGGTGACGGATTGAGTCGGATGTACGTTACTGTATCAATTTTTCGGGTGTCAATGCCAGGAGAGGTTGCCCTTCGTGGCTACAAACCTCTTGCTGATCATACTTTCAAATTCAGAGCCAGCTCTCCCTTGAGCGTCTAGCTAATATCTCTTTCCTCGATCGTACGGGAGTGGCTAAGCCTAGAAAGCCTAGCAAAGATACGAAGAGTAACGCAGGAGTCCACCAATTGCATTTCTACCTGAAAATGTAGGAGTAATCTGCTAATACCTCCCGTCCCATTCCAGGTCCTCACCATCGTCATACTCCTCGGTCTCCGAATAAATCCTGTCCTGTAGCTCTTCTACCATGGCTTCGCACGACTTCTCGGCCTCTTCAAACTCTACTCTGACGTGGTGAGGTACTATGATCTTTTCCTCGATTCGAGGAAGTGTCCAGGAACCATCGCCTTCCTGCAGCGCCTTCATTTCGTCCTCGTCGATTAATGCTCCCCGGATTCCAACCACGTCTGGCATTTTGATCCTACCAGCCTCGCCAGCTGCTTTGTAATATTCTTCCTCCGAGTTGTAGACAAAATTTTGATACGACCTTATAGCCTCGTCAACATCAAAAGCATCCATCAGGCAGAACGTCGAGTGCCGATCTTGTGAGTGTTGGACCTCGTCCTCGCGATAGTCCTGAAGGACAAGATAGAGTTCCTTGACGCCTTGAAAAGTTCGTAGTAGAGCTGCGAGATCTCCCTCGCATATTCGGCGAATGTACACCCCCGTCGCCCCCAACGTCCTTAAGGGAAGCGGCACTCGAATTGCCAATCTTTCGACCTTTCGAAGATCCTCAGCGTCTTCATTCCTGAATGCATTCCAGCCCCTGACTTGAAGAGGACCATCAGAATGATGGAATTGTTCTGGCCAGTCATCGAGGGCATGGTTTTTGAGATTGAGCCAGTCAAGATACAGAACGTCGAGCTCAAAGTTGAAATAGGTTTCCGGAATCGAATGTTCCGAAGCAAAGGAACGTTTGTAAAGCTTAGCAACGACACTGTAAGCCTCCCGACATGATAGGAAAACATCCGGTATAGGATTCCTGCATGCTATGCTATGGGAATATTAGTTCGCTTTTCCTTTTTGATGCACGGATAGCACTGACCCGATCATATTAGTCTCCTTATACTTGCATTCTTCCAGTCCTGAGCAAGCTGCGGCCTCATAACGTACGTGACGCCTCTCCTTCACCGTTTGTTTATCGTCACCTTCGTAAGGTGGCCAAATGGCATTATTCTTCTCCTCCCAATCGCCAATCGTCATGCACAATCGTTTTTGCTCAATCTTGACTATTCTCGGACCAGGCAGAGCAGCATCCCATATCATCAAACGAATCTCTTTCGGCAGCTTTGAGAAAATCGTGAATCGAGGTGGTTCCAAACCCGTATTCGATGTCGCAGATGTCGTCTTGCTTTTGGAGGTACCATCGCGCCTTGCTTCGACGCCGGCAGCTAGATTATCGTTCGAGGCCATGGTCGACCGAGGGTGTAGGATACAATTCGGAATGGAGATCTGCGCTGGCTCAATCGTAATAGATTCGCAGATTGTGGAATGTTTGACGCGGATACGGCTACAGTAGAAGGGATGCAGAGGTGAGTTGCAAGTGAGGTTGTCGCGATGTCGAAGTCAACTTAGAAGTCGCATCTTTCGGCAAAGCTGAACTAGCTTCACACAATCACACGTGACACTGTAATAACAGACCCTTTATGAGTCCGCTGCGTTCAGTAAATCTGAAACTGTACTTGAAGATTTCCCAAATGACTGAAAGAGCAATGCAGGCTGCTATAACTGAACGTGAAGACTCATGCTAAAAGGTACTGTTACGTGTTGTATGCATTGTATCTTCAATTTGTATGATTATAGCAAGTTCCGACTCCATCCAGGTGTACGTCTTCATGTTGAAGAGTCTTGTGGTTGATAGAGTCACCTCCAGCAAGCTACCACTGTAACATACATCGGTGTACTGCCCAGAACAATGTACCTTCCAAACACCTCAAGCATCATTCCCAGCCATCCCAAACTCCTTCTCGTATTTATCTCGTATCTGCTGAAGACCCAGCCGCACCTTCCTCTGGTAGTTTTCATGGGCTTCTTCCACTTTCATCCTAAAGGTAGGATCTTTCATTTGCTCACGAGCCAATTCCACCCTTTTCAGGCAGTTCTTTTCGGCCTCCTCCAATTTCATCTTAGTCGTGTATGAAACAGTCGATTTGCCTGAGAATTCGGGAATATTCCAGACTACTTTTAGCTTCTCCATATCCTTCCTTTGATATTTCCTCAGTATCTTCATCGAGGTCTCTAGTACCTCGGGATCCAGTGGGTATATTGTAGGCATTTCGCATTTGAAATGACTCCATGATGATATTTTTCTGATGGGATCGTGAGAATTCCAAACGGCCAAACCCTCCTTGGGGTCGATCGATTCGATGAGAAAAGGCTCCGCCTTATCATCGTTATCATTGTGGGTAGCCTCAAGAACAAGATAGAGATTCTTCAGGCAGGGAAATACTCTGAGGATCTTCTGAGCCGTTTCCTCGTAAAAGCTGGGGTAGCCGTTACGGTGGGAGACCAAGACTGCGAGTCGCTCCACCCTCCCAATGTTGTCGAAATCTCCGAAGCTGAAGCCATCCCACAAATCCAGGAAGTCGGATTCTACGCCGTTGTTTCGATAATGCCAAGACATATTGTCGTACTGGATGTACAAGGTGTCCAATTTGAAGTTGAAGTAAGCCTCCGGAATGGACAGCGGACAGGAGAAGCAGCGCTCGTATAATTTCGAGACCACGGCATACGACTCTCTGCAAGCTAACAGAATATTCGGTGCCGGGGTCTCGCATGCCATTCCATACATGGGCGCTTTGCGGTACTCAACTGTCTCAAGTTTGGACGAGACTGCTACCCACTGGCGGGCTTTTTTCTCTCTTTTCGCACGCCGCTTCGTCGTGATATTCTCAACCGCCCTGTTTCCTCCTTCCTGCTCCTTCTGCCCCGGAACGAGCTCGCGATCCAGTACAGGCCATGTTCGATTGTTCTCATCCTCCCATTCGCCGATCGTCCTCTTCAAAGGTTTCTGTTTAATCGAGACCACTCGTGGGCCAGGTAAAGCAAGTTCCCAGATCATCAAACGTATTTCCAGGGGCAGTCGAGGGAAGTACACAAATTCGCCCGCGCGTGAGCAATCGATTGAAGACATGACTGCGGTGGGCGAAAGGCGAGCTCCGGGGTCGAATTGTTGATGGCAGACTTGATTGAGTACTGTAAGTCTAAGTGACGTATTTGATGGATGCAATATCGAAATTTGGGTGTTGTTTAGCAGAAAGAGTGAAACGTCGCGAGCGAGATGAGATGATGTGAAACTTCAAGCCCCACTAAAACGCGTACTCACGTGCCAATGACTGCCTCTGACAACATATGTCTTCTTGAACTCAACCAGCTATGTGGACAAGACTTGGAAATACAATTTCAACTACAAGCTAGAAAGCCTCCAAGTTATACTCATCCCAACCTAGAAAACTTACCTATCCTCTCAGAATCATGTGCCTTTCCCCACACCCATCGCCCTCACCTTCACCCCCCAAATCCTCATATAAATTTAAATAAGCAAAACCACTTCCAAGTTCTTCACAGAACCCACCAAAGAGCATAGAGTGTCAGGCTCCTATCTACGTAAAAATCGGGCTGCGTTAATTTCCCTTTCGCATTAAAGCTCCTTTCCTCTCACTGTTAAGATAGGTTGCGGTGCAAGCCCGCATGTGCTCAAAATCATTTTTTTGGGGCTGTTTTCCTTGTTAATTAATGGATCAATCTGTTTTGACCCATTCCAAATCTTTTAGCGATGTTTGGAATAATCGTTGATTGTGTTTTTGAAGCTCACCTTTGAGATTTTGGGCCTCCTTTCCCCTCGCTTGTCTTAGGACTACATTAGCGAGACGGCGGCGAAGCGTA
Source organism: Phialocephala subalpina (assembly GCA_900073065.1). Taxonomy (NCBI): domain Eukaryota; kingdom Fungi; phylum Ascomycota; class Leotiomycetes; order Helotiales; family Mollisiaceae; genus Phialocephala; species Phialocephala subalpina. The sequence continues at coordinate 773,155 of FJOG01000022.1, read as the reverse complement.
AGGCGTCAAAAAGAATACAATGATCCGAGGAGAGAGAGCATGGCGCGGGAATCATTGTCATTTCAACTAATATCAAAAACACCGTCCTTGCATCGAGCGCCCTGTCATAGAAGACATAATCATCGTTCCGCTATCCCCCAAAACCCTATTCCAAACCAAAAACCCACCATTCTCAAAAGTCATCTAGGCAAGAGCACCCATAGGATCCCAAAGAGGAAGCACCTTGGGCTTCATATTTAACACATCCCTAATCTCCTTGCTCACGAACTTCGGCTCGACAACAGCTTGGTAGACGAATTCATCCATCCACTTGTCAGACATGACGAACCACCCGTCGGTTCCTGCTCCCTCTCCCCAAGAGTTCTGCACTCTCCACCTCACGCTCTTGCCGTTTTCAACGTGCACAGCAGTCAAGACCATGGCATGGGTCATTGCGCTCTCGCCAACCATCAGACGTTGAGCCTTGGACATCCCGAGGCGGACATTGAAGCCAAGTTCATAGTCAATGAGGGATGTATCCATGATGCCGGAGGTGGAGTTCGAGTATTTGCCGACATCGGAACCAAAGAAAATTGGAAGTCCAGCTTGAAGCATCTTGATGCATGCACCCTTGAGGACATCCATCGTGACATTGACATACGTGATGCCACGACCACCGACGATGTTGCCGAGCCGGCTGACAGTGAGGAGGGTGTTGTACTCATTTCTGGGGTCATTGACCAGAGAGAACATGTCGTGAACGTTGGACCCTGTAATGCGGACTGCCCTTGCTGTATCAAGTTCCTTCGCGAATGAAACCGGGGTGGTCTTCAATTCGTGAGCAGCCCCATTCTTGTCAAGGTAATTCCATGTGAACTCTGTGGTGGGGGCTGGTGGTGGGCCAAGAGTAAGGGTGAGAATCAGATGAATTTCCTTCATCATCTTCTCCTTGATGGCATTGACATCCTTCGATGACTTGACTCCAGATGTAGCCATAGCTCGAAGAACCAAAGCATCCTCCCGAAGCTTCGTCGTAATCAACTGGTTGATGGCACCTGAAGACTGGGCATTGAAGGAGTCTGGGTAGAGAACCTGTGGCACCAATCCATACTTGTTCACCAAATTGTAGACCATATCCCATTGTCCACCGTCTCCAACCGGGCTAGCAAGAAGTGTTTGTACCAATCGACTATCGAGATCCTCGCCCACTGTGTCCAAGATCTGTTCGAGGAAGAAGTTGGCCTTCTCCAGCTTATCGTAGAAAAAGAGGTATGCTTGTGAAAGTTCGAACTTGTCGAGGCTGTGACGCTTCATAAGAGCTACACGGAAGACATTCGTGGATGCGAAGAGCCAGCATCGTCCGGAGGATCGTTGGTTTGTGATGGGAGCACCCTCGAATGGAATCTTGATGTTGAAGATCTGCTGGTCTTTGATGGTGGTCGAACGAGACGTCAGAACAGTCTTGGGATCTGCGGCACTGAGAGCGCTGAGAGCAAGTCTATTACGCTGTCAGCAAGGAAGTCGGCAATGTTAACGAAGGAGGCAGACCTATTCTTAGGATCTTGAAGTAGTTCGTGTTCCCAGTGCTCCAACTCGGACGTGGACAGAGAAGTCCATGGTGCCTTGAAGTGAGTAGAAGCTCCGACTAATGCCTTCTCATCGACTTGAACGTAATCGTGATCTGACTGGTCCTTGACCTCGAGAGCTCGCAGACGCTCGATAACGAGCTTCTCGTTGGGAAGGGGTGATTTGGACTGATTCGCTCCCATGTTGATCAGAGCCGATACGTTCGAGTTGATGTATTTGATGGCAGCAGGTGGATTCTAGGTATTGAGGATATATCGAGGAAGGATGGGGGTTGATAGTGAAGGGCAGGTAGCTATCGATAGCTTATCGCGGAGTTGGTTCCTTCCGAATTTGGTCAAGCGTGACCATCAAGGTACAAAATACATTCCGACACGGACTTCAACTTCTCAAACTCCCGAATTCCTCAGCTTCTTTACTCCTGACCGATATTCAGTAAAGATACGAGTGTTCTGAGATCACATATGTGTCATGATACACAGGACGGAATTCATGTCCAACTACACTACGAGCGAGGAAACTTTCCCACCCCGATTCCCTGAAGGATACGGTCTGCAATTCTTGCCGTCTCCTTTATCATTGCTTCATTACTTCGGTTACTATTCAAGGACTTGATCTGAAGAAGATGGGAGGATGGCTACCGAGAGGGTTCCAGCCTGTCTTCAAAAGTATGCCACAGTGGCGTTTGTGGCTGAATCCCATTTGCTGCGCCCCGCTTCTCTCACATCATGGCTGAGGCTGGAGGAATCTCCAAGATAACGACCATACGGGACCCGCGACTTCCTTTGCAATTCTAATTGTCAGAGCTGCTTGGCTTGGAATTAGGACAAACGCATTATTTCAACTGTATTGAGGAATATAAGTGCGATGGATGATACTGATTACGAAACCGAGTGGAGAATGGCAGCGAGACGACCGACACGAAAGGCCGCTGAACGCGAAATCCTGCCAGATGCCTCGTTTCGGTCAGGTCGGAAAGGTGAGACATGGCACTTGAAAAGACGATTGGACAAAAACAGAGTTGAAGTGTATAGAAACAGAACGCTGCTCAACGGTATGTTCGCTTTCATATGTTGCAGCTCGGGGAAAGAAGGATTTCTCAATTAATGTCAATCGCAGGTAAGGTGATTCAGGAGACAAATTTTCTAAATGACGAAGGGAAAATTCCTGGGCATCTTGTCGGAGCTATTGTTGAATGGAAAGCGCACAATGAAGATGATGAGGACGAACTCGACAATCGCATTCTGCCTGATTCTGCTATCAACTTATCTGATGTTGATGTGAAGAGAATCGTCGAAATGGACCTCCGTAGCGAGCCTGATCTGGGAGCCACTCGTTCTCTTGTCATAGAAGAAGCAGGTGCCGACGTCCGGACAAGTACGAAGGCATTTGGTCTTGCCTCTGGTAGTGTCTCAAATGTCTCGCATGAACCTCTAGGCATCACGTCAACCAGACTTCCAGTACGCCACGTACGAACTTCTCCTGCTCCAAACACCTTCTCCGTGTCAAACGGAACCAGACTAAACACTCTGGCTGCACCCTCGGTTTGCCCTCTGCCAATCTCAGCACAAGCCGGGAGCACATTGGGATACACGATTACGTCCGCCTCTTCAGCAACCGCCACTGCTACCAGCGAATGGGATACGTCAACCATAGTCTCCGTGGTGAGCGCTGGTATCGGCGGTGCTCTCGGTGGTGCTGCCTTCATGACTGCACGCCAAAGCCTTGACGTGTCAAAAGAGGCACTAGAGACATCTCGAGGATCTGCTGCTGCATCAAGAAGTGCTGCTAATACTGCGAGGGACTCGCTTGCTCTCAGTCGTGAGGTCTTCGAATATAACAAGGCTAAGGACGCATTGGCTGAATCACAAAACAAGAAAACGCCCCCACCGGATGATAGCAATGATGGAGATTTGGGACAATGTGATCCTGGTACCAAGACTTCCAATGTTCAGACGACAGCCATTTCACAGCCGATCCTGAGTTCATCGGCCTCCATATTCAAGAGCGTACCGGCTGGTGTTGCATCGTCTGGGGCTGGTCTTGCTATTCATGATCTTCGAGTCTTTCCCTCCCTGAGCGGCGTCAGCGTTGACTTTTCTGTGTCATCGCAACCGACGAGAGGAGGTGCCGGCAACGAATCTTTTCCCGCGGGTAACGAGATCATAGTCTCTCAGTCTAGGACCCAGTCTCACGATACTGAAATTGTCGGAACCACTGTCAGCCCATTAGCGGATATATACTGTCCTCCGCCTCCTGTCAGTGATGACATGGAGACTTCTGGGCCGGAGAAATCTTCTTTGAGGAAACAATGTCCGGATAATCCAATCAAGAAGGACAGCTCTCCGGAGTCATCTGGCGTTGAAGGCAATTGGTCGAGCTTGGAGTTGTACGAAGAGAACGGAACATGCTACCGAGTCTGGGATGAACTGGCGCAAGACTTGACGACCGCATTTATGAAGGGGGAATATCAATTATTGGACGATGCAACTGTCGCAGCTTTGGGCTTCGATGACGAAGTTGACGAAATCGAGCTTCCAGATTCATGGTGGTACCTGCTCCATGATCGAGGAGCAGGACAAGGGTGGGTCGGGAGCTGGGAGGAAGATATGGAAAGATTCCGCAAGAAGTTCAACACTGGGAGTTATCAGACAACAGCCAACCTGGCTGCGAATACGAGCATAATATAACGAATCGCCATTCAGCTCATGTCGATATGAGTATCAAACTCAGATAGAAGACGGAAGAGGAGTAGTTGAAGGTGATCTCCCGCTCGCTTGAGCGCCACACCAAGTCATAGATCACTTGAGTAGCCTTAACGGCAGGAAAGACGTTTTTCAGCAAGGTACAATGTTCAAGCTCTACACGGTGTGTCCACCATCCCCCGCCGCACCCCCCCTTCCAAGAAAGCTTCGTTCTGCCGAAGATTGGTCACACATCGACTAACGTTGGAATAGGAAGGGGCGTACCCGTTCTTATGTATAACATGCGTGTCCTTCTCCCAACGAAAGCAGGCAAGGCTTATGCTCTCGTCTCCAAAGTACTGCACTCAGATGACCGGTTCCGTTACTCCTATCCCGCGGTGAGGGAAAGAGATCGTGCTGTGCTGAGAGAAGAAAGGAGTAGAAGAGTACTCGGAAGGAAAAAGATCTCAAATGAGGAATGGAAAATTGTGTATAGAACGGACGATTATTGTTGGACACTCAATGTCACGCGGCGATGAGCTGAGCAAATGAAGCCTAATGTTGATAGAGGCTCTTATTGCAGCAGCTAGAGAATTTGATGGGTACGTGAAGTTGAGAGCATGGGACAAGAAGTGCAAGAGTCTGCGAAGTTGCGGAAATGGTAGAAGACTTGCATGAAAAATGGCAGATCCTGATCGAGCACAATACCCCTTCGGGCCTCTAATGGGGACCTTTCCACTGCGTGAAGTGACCTTGAAGGTCAACATCACCCTAGGATTTCCCATATCCTCAACTTCTGCCAAGACGAATTAGAATAAAGTGGAAAGGGGCTTACCGCAACGAGGTCAGATGGCTAAGCAAAGCATTATATTCATGCACATCCACAAGATACAAATAAGAAGAAAATAAATAAACCAAAAGCCAAGCTTCATAGACAACAAGAGAACCAAGTCTCAAAATCGAAAAAGGCCTTCCAGCAACAGTCATACACTCAGGGAGACATGTACGCCTCGACAAAAGAATTTCGAGCGCTATGCTTCCCAACTCAACGGCCTGGTTTTGAAATGCATTCCTTTGCAGCATCCACACGCTAAAGTCGAGAGCTTGCCTCCATGCAGATCGGTCTAGGAAAGATGAAAGAAGTTGTAGCCAGTCCGTATCTACTCTAAATATTTGTATGACAAACAGTTGTGATGGTTGTTGAGAGATGCAAAGTAGTGACGCTTGAAGACGTTTTCCAAGCCACAGCCTCTTGTCGAAATCGGACTCAGTCTAGGGAATGAACTTTGATGCTCCCCAGAATGATAGCCCCGTGTAGAAACAGGTAGATTTTCAGATGATCCTAAGCTGCTTTATATCGGTAGCATCATCACTCCTCATAGGTTCGGTAGGTAGCAGCTGATCTTCACCGGATCCAAGATAATGACAAATTCCATACCCAATCCTCTGGTAGCAACCCTTCTCTATCTCAGACCTCCTGAGTACCAAGCCATGACTTGAATAGTATCGTTCTACACCCCTCGGGTGTCTGAAAGTCTGGTGACTAACAACCACCCAAAAAAGTTGGTCCACGTCATGGAACTCGGGACAAAGCTCTGAGAATACTTCTTCTTGACCGCCGATCAGCCCAGGTTCATGAACGTCTGGATAAATCTCAACAGCGCCCATTACAGCGTCTCGCCATCTTGCGGGTGGTACTATATCCAATTTAGCATACTTGCTTCCGGTGGTGAAAGGTTCACTCTGAAATGGAGTGTCGTTGCGTGCTTTGAGTTGGGCAACGAGACCGGAGACGAGCAGGGATGCTTTGCTTGCTGCACCATACCGATTGTGGCTTGCGAGGCAGAGATCAACATCTAGGACACGGAAGTCCTCCCTAGGCTGGAGGCTATAAGAGTTCGTTAAACCCCGGTAATCTACCGTTCCCGTGATAGATGCCCAAGACCAGGTCGGAGCGATGTAAGACGAATGCCTTTGACTAGTTCTTCCAGGTCGCTCATAGCCGATAGAATGATGCCACATCAATTGACGTAGAAGGTCGCTCCTCCATAAGCCACAAATGTATGAAGTGCCGTCTATCAAAGTATCCCTTGCAGCAGCCAGGCCTGCAATAGCTGCAAGTCTATCAGTAGAGACTGTGAGATCGCGTGTGGTAAATTCTGTCACTAACTCTATCCAGGTATGCCTAGAACCAGCTCTAAGCTTATCAAAGAAAGGTGCATCTGACGTACTAGCAATAGTACATTCACAACACTCTTGAGACATGCAGCCCCAGGCCATGTCGTCTGTTGCAAAGAACAGAGTACGAGGTGCCAACAAACGCTCTTGAAGAACCCACCCGCGAGTTGAAAGCTTACTGCGATGGCCTCTCTTTCTGTTATGTGAAATCTCGGTTTTCGCACGCTCTGGACGCAATCGTATATGGACGGTGTCAGTGTCGCTCTCTTTTCCTGGGCATGATTTTGTCCAAGTTTCAGGACCAGGGATAAGAAAGCCACTGGAACTGTCTGTAGCTGCTTCAGCTGCGATACTGACATAGGAGTTTCGAAATACGCCGCAGATTCTCTCTGCTTCGTGGGCCCAGTCTTCCGGTGAATCTTGGATGATACACAAGGCGTCAATCCAGAGGTAAGATATACCTAGAGCTCTAGTGACAAGGATTGCGTCCTTGAATGTTTGCGGAAGTGTCGAGAAAGGCAAACATTTTGTGTGAGACTCTAAGGAAGCTCGAGTTGTTACCATAGGCAAGCTCTGACCCCACACATAACTCAAGCAGGCATATCGCGCATGCTTCCCGTTGCTGACATGCAACACTGGATCTGTGTTCTTAGATCCGACGTGAAGGACACGAGTGGGCAGTGGTGTCGAATTCCATGGTTTACATTGCATATGCGATCCCACTGCCGCTACACAGTCTTCGAGCCATTGGGAAGCGAGGCGAAAACGATCTTTTGATAGTGGATCCATCGGTATAGTTCTGGCTGGTCCTATAGGCCATACTATAGGCTCGTCTAAGAGAATTGTCAGCATTCTGTGAACTGGTAAGGTTGATAAGAGAAAAGAGAGGGAACATCTGTACTCACTGAGATGGGTGTAGAATTGGAGGCGGATTCTCCTGTCTGCACTAGAATAATCTACAGATATGGGCTCATCGCTCCAGCTTGGGTGCGAAGGAATGTAAATGGACACTTTTAATATTTCTTGGGCCATTCTTGTGCTTGCTATCAGCGCCCCTTCATGGAGCATTGCACAAGGAGCGCATCCTTCCAGAGCAGACTTCTCAATTTGCTCTGTATCTTGGAGGTGATAAGCATTTTCCCAGTCAGGGTTCCATTCGAGATTCCAGCAGGTGTTGCATCTTGACATCGACAGATGTTGGCTTAAGCTTGACGAAATAGAATCAAGACAGCGCATTCGAAATTCCCGCTAGGCCTTCAAATCAGAACACGCCAACGGCTGAAAATCCGAGCAAGTTGCCCTGCGACTGCAATTTGCCTGAACACGATGTGCAGAGCTGCGCCCGTTGCGCTCACCGAAGGAACAGTCGCGACGAGGCTGCCAAAAGACGACGACAGAGTTGGTCCAGCGAAACCTGAAATGTAGGTGAGGCTTGAAAGAAGGAATTGATAAGAAGCATAAGAGTGTGGAGGATGAGAAGTTCTGGTGAGTGTCGAAGCCAAGGCTACGTACGACCGATGGGAAGGACCTGCCAACACATCAAAAGTCAGCCAATAACAAAACCCGATATAACAAAGGGAGCACAATGCAAATCCAAATTTCCAACTCTCGGAAACGCATGCTATTGGAGATGTCTTAGTATTCCACAAAGGTGGCAAACATTCAAACGGCCTCCAAATTTGCGGCTGAAGCACTGCCTCATCAACATACCAAAGTCCCTTGCAGCGAACCAATCACAACACCAGAAATAGCTTAATACACACCTGCATCTACTGAGTTTCCAACCCTCAGAAACGCATACCATTGGACATCCAGGTTCCGACAACAGAAAATGGTGGAATCCAAACGGCCTCCAAACTCCCGGTTTCGCTCTCAAACCATCCAGCCTCACATACAAACAAATAAACCAATGAAAACACCACACATAGCCCAACACACACATGCATCTGCTGGATTTTCAACTCTAAAGAACGCATACTATTGGAGGGTGGATTGTTCACCATGTAGTCCACAAATCGTTCGGCCTCCAAACTTGCGGCTCGTTCTCAAACCACCTATGACACACAGCTAAAAGAATCAACCAATCACAAAACCACACACAGTCCAACGCACGTTATGCATTTCTGGATTTCATACTCTCAAGAACGCATCTATTGGTGCTTTCAAGTAGCAACTACTCGGTGAGGACAATTTTGGCCTCCAAACTTCGCTTTTGGTAGGCTGCAACATATTAAGATCCAACCAATCACAAGACCAGAAATAGCTCAACACACACCTGCTACTACTGAATTTTCAACCCTCAAAAACACACACCATTGGGCAGCCTCGCGCAATTTCGCGTTTGCGTGTTTTTTTCACATTTTGTCCGGCCTCCAAATTTGCGGTTGAGCTACCATTCTCGGAACTCCAACAACAAAACTCAGCCAATAACAAGACCAGATATAGCCCAAGACGCACACGCATCTGCTGGATTTCATACTCTCGAAAATGGACTTTGCCTCATTAGGACGCGTTGGGTCCTTGCCAAAACAAGGTTTGGCCTCCAAACTCCACATGCACGAGCCTCACTCAGAACGTTATTCTCACTCCGCCCCACTTCATCCCTTGAAATCTAGGCACCTAGGCTGAGAACTCTTGCAAGCTAATAAAGCATAGCGCATAATCCGAGTATTGTATAGTAAGGAAACAAGGGGGAATATGACGAGCGGGTTTAAGAATGACGGTGTCTAGTGTCTCTTTCCGTCACTTGACGTGGCAGAGAGAACTCTAGATGGGAAGGGGATAAGAGTTGCAACGAAGACTAGGCTAGCCGGCCTTGAAGATTGAAGAAGGAAGTGTGGATGAAGGAGATAGAGGAGGGAAATGAAGTTATCAGAGACAGCAATTTTAACAGCGCGTGTATGGGATGGCGATGAAAGACGAGTTAATGTCATAGAACAACAGAGTATCGAGGTAAATATCTTAGCTTGCTCGTATCTTTGGTTAGAAACCAAAAGATATTACAGAAAAATAAAAGACGATAATATAGTTGCGAAAACAAGCCTTCGAATGATTCAGTGCAAGAACAAGAATGATGTGTGAGGAAAGGGATGTTAGAACGCATGAATAACAGTAAACCAGGTTTGGGAGGCGGGCCGAGCCGGCGGGAAGACGGAAGTTTGGTTTCAAGGGATTGACCGGGAATGCCTGTCTTGCAGATGTAAACATTCCTGTCAACATTCCAGGGAAGGAGAACTCAGAATTGAAGATAAGATGCATTCCAGTGGAAAATATGTGCACACTTGCCCCTCAATGTTTCGTCAAGTCCAAGAAGCACTTGCTTCTGGCATACTTTAAATCAACGCGACGAGACCATCACCAAGATCATCAAGGCACAACAAAGTAATTTTCACCTCCATGCATTCAATCCACTCATCTACCCTCCTATCTACAATACAGAAAGGAAAAAGCATTTTCTACTCCATCGAACCTCAGACCACACCACCCTCATCTAAACCATCCAATCTCCTCCTCAAAGTCAGGCATCAACCATACCCAAGAGTGCAGGATGCACCGACCAAGAAGGTAACCTTCAGAGCAAAGAATCGAGCCATGTATCCGAGGACGAAGAGAGAAAGAGTCAGACCGCAAGCACGAAACGAATCCACGAAACTATCCATCATTATGCAACTCCATCCATCCAGATCCACCAATAAACAATTTGTAGTTTCCTGCACCAAGTGCACCAGACGATGAGACCAGAGTTCCATTCCATTTTTTCTGCGACTGTATGTATCGTATCTTCCGCCGTCAAATCACAATGCGCTATGTAAGGACAATGAAGTGAGAGGAAAATGCTTTACAGACGAGAACCATGGATGGTCTTCATGTCGACGGCGAGCTCACGGCCTTGGTCGGAGATGACGAGGACACGGACGGAGCCACGGCCAGACTCGAATGCCTTGGTCAGACGGCCCCAGAGGTCGGATTGGTCGATGACGGGAAGGTTTTGCTTGACATCACCGGTCTCGGTCATAGCGACGACTACAGCATGTTAGAGGTGAATACTAGGGAGAGGGTATGAAACTTACCAACACCATCTTGGAGATCAAGGACTCGGTATTGCTTGAAGACAGGGCCGAGCATGGTCTGGACGACAACACTTGGGCTTGGGTTCGAGATGAATGAGGACTCTTCATGCAATTGCTTGGTGAAGAGATCGACACCCAAGTATCGGTGTTGACCAGTAGCAGCAGAGGTGGTAATGCGAATGACTTGGCAAGGACGACCTTGAAGGATCAAGAGATCGCCGAGACGGATGTGGTGGGTGGGGATGGTGACAGTGTTGGGAGTGTAGGCTGGTTCGGCGCCGGACGAGCGAGCAGGAGCAGGAGCGGCGGAAGGGCCTGCAATTGTAATGTCAATCTCTTCCCGGTCAACGTGATGATGATGATGATGACGACCAAGGACCTTGTCAGCGGCACGGTGAAGGCCGTGACGGAAGGAGTGGTAGTTACCTAGCACATTTAGGCTGGGGGTGGTGTAGGAATTGATGAGATTGACTTACCATCTTCATCGTAGTAACCCATATTGGCTTTGGGGAAACGAGGAGGATCTACGGTCTCGGAAGAGACGCGAACTTCTTCACGGATAGATTGTGTTGGGTAACGGGGAGGGTCGACGGTCTCTTCAGTGAAGTGGGACTGTTCTCGGATTGGCTTGCGGACAGAGGGAGGGTCAACAGTGGAACCGCTGACACGAATCTCCTCACGGAACTCTGATCGAGGACGGGAAGGAGGGTCGACGGTGGTGCCGCTGACACGAACTTCTTCGCGGTGTGAAGGTTGGAAGCGAGGGGGGTCTACAGTGGTACCGGTGGCTTGGAACTCCTCACGGTAGCTTGGCTGGACACGGGATCGGTATTCGCGCTCGACGATATCGATCTCAGTATCTGCGTATTGTCGGCGTTGAGGGCGAGCAGGTTCGATGTCAACGTTGTAATGGGTCTTGTAGTTGCGGCGGTGGTTGGGTACTTCGAAGTCGACGTGGGTAGATGTTTGTTGTTGGGTTTGGGATGTGGTAGGTCTAAAGAAGAGAGAGGTTAGACGACTGCAGGTTGAAGAAATGTGTCGGTGTGACCCGGCAGGTTACTGTGTCAACAAACTAAAAAGAAAGGAGTGGAAAAATCGAATCAAGCTCCCCTGTCTGAATCAGGCGCTTGGACGCGTAATTTGACCCTTTCTGAGGATTGGCCAGCTGGCTGGCAACGCAAAGCCACACGAAAACAATCGCTGCAGATTTGTTGGGAGAGCTGTGGTGGCAGAGGGACAGATCGACACAGAACACGCTGTCGATATCAAAATACTCTCACGTACCTTCTTTCGTCCCGGATGTAGATGTCTTCTCTGCGGCTCGGACGGTGGTGATGCTCCTCTTCGCGGGTGATATGAACTACCTCTTCGCCCTGGAATCGGCTGTCTTGGGGAGGAGGGAGGTTGATTGAGGTCTGCGAAGCGTGTTGACCGTCCCGTCCGACGCGCGATGGGGCCTGGGGGAGCTTGATTTCACCCTCGACGTGAGTCTGGGTGGTTGTCTGCTGCTCGTCGCTCCGGTACGACGATGGGAAAACGCTGAAGGGGATCGGTACTCGGGCGTCAAAGTCCAGATTGACGACCTTTCAGGGCGAGAACTCTTCTCGAATGCCTTTCGACGTGCCGAAAGGAAGACAAGAAGGGGTCTCTTGCTTCTATTGAAAGAAGGTGAGGGAAGAAAGCGTGCGAGCGCTTCTTGACTCGATCTTTCAGGTTGAAGAGATGGAAAGGTGGATGAGAGTTGTGGTGTTGTGGGTTGAGAGTTTGTGGTTGTGTAGATGGAAGAATTGAGGGTGAAGGAGGAAGAGAGGGGATTGGACTTGTGGGCGAGCGACTGCAAGAAATAAGCGGTGGCTTGTTGTTGTCCCCTGTTGGCTTTGTTTACATTTTGTGGAGCTAAAAAGGTCTAAATTGGTCTGTGCTGTAGCTAGGGGGGCTGGTAGAATTAACGCGTATCATTGGCCAGATCACGAAAAAGGTACAAGAGAAATACGAGAGAAATAAACGTGATTGGGAGAATTGCTGATATTGTAAATTAGGGCAAGATCGAATGCGGCGGGTGTATTATCCAATTTGGCCTGAGGTCTCCATCATTCGTGTTGTGCCGTTGGGGTGGAGATGATGCACATGCCCAAGATTGAGCTGGCGTGGAGCTCGAGATGCAACAAGGAAGACAACCACCTTCAAAGCTCCCAACCTCCCCTGAACGAGCTGCAACCATGAGGTCACGACATGACACTGCAATCGAGTGGAAACTCACTTCACCGACTATAATAAATGACCTGCCCCTCGATTGGCAGCCAAGGCGATTCGACATGGCACCACACCAACCTCTGACATTTCCTCACACCGAAACACAACCAACCTCTTGTGTGGCCTTCTGTCCCCCCATCACATCTCGGAAACACAATCCGACAACCATTGCATCTCCTCAGATCTTTCATCCTCTCACCGCTGGGCATTTCCCGACTCTTTCTCCGACTCATGAAGCTCTATGGGCAACCAACCTTGAAGATGCAGCTCCTCGCTGCACCACAAGCATGATGCATGCATCAAAAACGCACCTCTCTCCAGCCTCATCCAGCGATCAGCAAAAACCTGTGGAGAAGCATCCCAGCATCTTCAGCTCAGCCCAGACCGAATCGCTCAAGCTGATGGCCTCTCCCCAGTGGGACGTGCATGTTTCCTGTCGTGGAACGAGCGGATTGGACATTGTTCTTCCCGTGCGCGCCGTTTTCGATTGAGAGGTGCAGATATTGCATGTGATGAAGTCAATTCCCTCGTGTTTCCCCGACCTCTTCAAATGTTTTCGATGCGTTTCGATTTCGTCTACGGAAGAGAAAAGACAGCATCTATTTGAGCTTCACGAGCAGCGAGCGCGAGGTTGAGAGAGATGAAAAGGGGCAAGAGGCGTTCGTTACCATGGAGACATCGTTTCATTGCGGAACCGCGGACGTGTGTCCGTCGACGACGAGTGGAACGCTTGGCTTCCGGCTTTCTCCACTGCATCACGAGGTTTCGTGTCCGACCCGAACGCCGAGGCTGTTGACGAGTGTCAATATCAACAATGGTGGTGTTGAGTGAGGGGTGATTTTGGTGATGTAACGAGCGATGCAGAGTTATTGAAGGCGCTGAGGAGACGAAACGTGGCCAGTGAGCGATATGTATCGCGAATTGACATTCAGTACTTGCTCTTTCGAGCCCTGGCGATTTCTGCAGGGTTCACGCCAGGGTCTTGGCGTCTCATTTGAAGAAGTTGAGGCATGTGTGTTCGCGATCCAGCTTTAAAGAAGTGAAGCATGCGAAAGCCCTCAGAGCTCATGGCAATGACGAAGATCAAGTGGAAGTGTAAGCGAATCCTCGATCAACACTCCCATTGCCTTTTTGATTGCAGAATTATTTGCCAGAGTGCGCAAAGCTGTATCAGATTTCAAACAGGGACGCATCGGAAAGCCAGAAAGAAGGTTGCGTAATGCTAAGTGGCGTTGCGAGTCTATGTTCTTCGGCATCATGATTGCCTCTTCGAATGCAAGATGTGCCTCGCAGGGCTCTGAATCGGGATGGGGAATCCTCGATTGCAAGCGCTTTGAACTCAAACCTGAGGGTGCCTGAAATCGGGTATGATGTGTTGAGTTCGAGTGCGGGTCGCTGTCGCTACACTTGAAGATTGGTCCTTTAGAAGACTTGCACGAGCGCTTGTGTTGAGGTGGAGGCGTGAAGGAGGGAGAAGAGCGAAAGAGATGGAGAAATAAAATCGGAATGAAGTGCGTTCAAAGGAGTTGGGAACCGAAGGGTAGTCAGGAATGATGCCTGAAAGAGGCCATATGCCCTAGTCATCTACAACTCCAAGAATTGCTCCTTCCATTTATGGTATCTTGCCCCTCGAACACCCTCAAATAGCTACCAATAACCACAGACCCTGACAAAATATAATACACATTCCTGTCCCATCAATCCACATATCTGATCAGTCGTCTGTAAGGTCAATTGTAATCTTCTCTCCAGGTCTTGGCTTTTTGCTTGAGCCGAAAGGACCTTCATCACGTTCACGTTTGATTCTTGTAGCTTGGCTTGAGCCAGACTGCAGCGGTAGATTAGTTGATGTCCCGAAGAGGATAGGAGATTGAGGGGCAAGAAAACTTTGAATGGCATACCAGAAGACTCCGAGCGAACTCCTCCACCTTGCGTTTTTGTTCGGCATCGAGTTGATCGAGGTCGATAGGTTCTGCGGCTTCCGGTGTTGACTCTTCTGGTTCTGGGGTTCGCTCGATGATCAGAAGCTCCTTCAGGGCCACTATTGGATGAGCCTTGTATTAGCGAGATCACTCGACGGGGAGTGGCAGGACTTACACTCTGATCTGTACTTGAATGTAAAACATGCGATGGGATATTTGTCCAACTCCTGTGCTTTCCACTTCTCGGTAGGTGTTTGTAGGGGCCTTGCATCTCCGAGGCTTGTTTCATTAGAGACTTTGATTTGAATGGAACAGCAGTTCAATCTCCCAGCCTTGCCTGTACTTTTGTCGCCGCTTTTGAGGTCATACTTTCATCGAACCAAATTGCTCCGCGTAATTAGGTCAAGTTCAGCCAGAAAGTCCAGGCAAGGCGGCGAGACCGAAAACATTGACGTGGAAACAGACTTACGAGATACCGTGATACTTCGGCTCTCCCTTCAGAGCCTTTTCATGTACTGCACCCGTCTGAAGGTCTTCTTTTATTTTGTCTGGCACTCTCGAAGACCGCCTCTGGCCCTCCTTTCGCCAGATTTCCACATCAATGCAGCCCACATTTCGCATACGCTCTTGGTCCTTTTCGACTCTCGAGTACGCGTGGTCATCAAGTGCTTTTATTGTCAAACAAAACTGATCCGCAAAGATGGTTTGACTTACTAGTCTCGACTTTCGAGAATCGAATAGTCCGGAACATAATTTCGCCGTCCTCGTTGACATCCTCCAATCTATCTACAAGACGAGACTTTCTACCCATACGCTGGTAGTCGGTCTTCATCGCCAACATCTGAATTATTTTCTTCCCATCGAGGAAGACTGTGACGCCGAGTATGGGACAATCCATCTTGAAAGGGTCTTGCAGGGTATATTTGATGCCGAATTCCTGATCTGCGACTGACTTGATGTATTTGGACACCGTCAGAGTTGTATCATCCTCCTCACGTTGACGAGAGATCGACTCATCTCCCTCGGTGTCCTCGAATTCTTCAAGAGCAACGCCATCCACACAAACAACAATCTCTACACCTGGAAGGTCTGGATGTACTGCCATCGTGGTTTGCGTATCTGCCGTTCTGAATTGCCGGGCCTACTTCGAATAATGTCTAGCAACGCATGGAAGATTTGGAGGTGTCGATCAAGCTGGGCTAACAGGCGTGGCTTCTGTGTAGATGTCTGAGAGGATCAATATGATTAGCAGAAACCCTTGAGAATGATATACAATAATAAAACATCGAAAAGCTATGTCTGCAAGTCACGGCAAGAGCTATTGCGCGAGGCTGAAACAAGAAGGCAGCATTGATATCGTCAGGAATGAGGAGGACCAAACATACTAGAACAAGATTATGGGTGTAATATTCTCTGACGATCTTCGCGATCCAAGTCGAAATGAGGCTGTCAATTCGTGGACTTCGTGACAAGGCTGTCATGCCTTGACCTCTCGGAAGGACAAACGCGTCGAATCGAGACTAGCGCAACTTCCTAATTTCACGTCGTCAACATCAATGCTTCACTTGCGAGACCACAATTCAGTACAGTCACTACGCTATGAATTGTACTCGACAAGGCCTCTACTTTCTACGACACTGATTGCAGACTCTCACCATTGTCCCTAGTTTGGTTGGATACTCGGACTCGGCACAGTCACCCGGAATACCCATACGAACGTTATTCGAACGACTACGACCCCTCAATTCCTCAACTAGCTATCAACACATCTGCGAACACCACAATAATGTCTGCGATACCGTCAGACCCGTCTGCGAGCGATCAAATTCCCGACGAACGAACCTTTACATGCTTTCCGAAGCTCCCACGAGAGATACGGCTGATGATTTGGGAGGCCGCCTTACCTGGCCCAAGAATTGTTCATATCCGGCACAAGTCCCTACAAAAGACGATTGGCCAGTGGGAGCAAGAGAATAACGCCTTATGGCCCGCATTCAATGGTGAGATGGTGCCCATACCCGATGACTATATAATCGAGCAGTTGTATTTATCAGACGAGCGGGATTCAAGCGACCGGCATGCTGCGGCCAGGTTTCAAGTCAGGGACGAGTTGTACTATTCTAGCATTGATTTCAGAGCGGCGGATGATCATCGAAAAGCACATCTGCAGGGGTTGGCATCCGACTTATCCACACCTCAGAATCTATTGGCATGCAGAGAGGCCTATGAAGTAGTTGCAAAGCGTTACACCAGAGCATTTGCATGCCCGCTCTCGATACCCCAAACATATTTCAATTTCGAATCGGACACTCTTTACTTACGCTACGATACCTTTACTGGAAGCTACAAACAGACACTCCCATCTGAATGGGCCGGTCTTGTGCTTATCGGTCAGACTCTTGATTCCGGGTTTGGAATCGAAGATACCGATAATGTTCGCAAAGTGCGCCGGCTGGCAATTCTACTGGATGAGGATGAAGACGAACTGGTCAGGGAATATCAAGTTATGAGAGATATACTCTGCATCTTTCCATGTCTCGAGAAGCTATATCTGGTTGTGAACCATCTTGTCTACGGATCGGAGAATGATATTCAGCACGCGGACATGTCTGCCTTGGCGCTAATTGACCCCATCGACGTTGAGGAAGCAGTCCGTACTTGGGATGCTTACGATCCTTCGCGCGAAACTGATCGAGACAATGTTCGACTACCTGTTATACGTGGACTGGATGAGGACTTCTCCGACTACGTGGGTATGGATGAACTGAAGCAGTGGAACCAGGACAATCATGAGGCTGGCAAGGACTGGGTGATACCGAAGCTTGAATTCAAGCTCATGGTTCACGAGAGTTCCAAGAGGTTGCTGGAAGCTTCCAAACGGCTCTGCGAGGCAAGGATCAAGAGCAACCTCCTAGACCGCGAGCTTGAGGAACTCGAAAAGGAAAAGATTATGCGGGCGCAGCAAACATGATGGTGAAAGCTCAGGGTGTTCAATCTTGTGCAGAATTCTTTCTGGTGGTGGAAGATACGTTCGGTATTCTAAGGGTTGGTTCTCCAACTTTCAATCCAAATGGATGTCATTATTTTCAAGGACTTTAGTCGAATCATGCTACCTCTCACACCTTGGAGGCTGCTGGCATGTCAGGAAGCACATGACATACTTTTGGAGCCCTACACATGCAATCTATTCTGCTTGCTTTTTCTCAGTGTCGGAGATGCAAGTCAAGCGGGCTTGATTCTCTTCGTACCAATGTAAAACGTTAGATTCTCAATATCTATTTTTTCCATCCTTCTGTACCTACATCTCGACAACACCTATATTTGTAGCGCATCTAATGGCTTTAGATCCCTTTGCAAGGCAGATTTCAATCCAACACCAGCAGGCTTGCAGAGCTTAGTCGAGGAATTCGAGGCGAATATCGAGCAAGAGGGCATGTACAATACGAGCGGACGGAGAAAGAAGAGACTCGATCAAGATTTAACCATATCCAGGATTCAACTTATTGGCCGTTAGTCAGAGCTAAACACGACTGATACGAGCATACATTTGCTTAACGTGGAGGCTGACTTCGTTTTGTTCGATTCCGTGGACTTTCTTTGCTTCAAGCAGCAACAGCTGATCTTGCCTCGTAATGATTCGCCAGCTCTCGCAACATGCGGCCCATCTTTGGGGTCACACCCCACACCCAAACCTCATCATAGTATCCGGCCCAGAATCGTGCTAATGCAGCCGCCAGACACGGTTCAGACGCGACCACACTATCCTCCTCGGCTAGCATATTGCGTACTTTATCAACTATCTGTTTTTCGGTATTTTGCATCTCAAATCCTTGGCGTTCGCGCAGTTCGATGGCATATAACCACTTCGTCAAAAGCAAAACTTGGACTTTCGTCAGTCACAATTCGAGCATAACATGAGAAAGGCCAATGAACGTACTGGAGTCCCATGAGGAAAAGGCATGCTCGATAGCCCAAGTGAAAGCCGCTGTCTTTCTGACGAGAAGACTGCCGACCCTCGCTGGCGTCATGATGCTTTCTAGAGCCACAGACACAGCTCTCGTCAAGAAAATATTCCATTCCAGTGATTCGCCAAGAAATCTTCGGATAGAACCTCCGAAATCGGCTTCATCCTCTCGGAAGAACATTGCGCGACTGGCAGACTCCGCTCGAGTCATGATTTTGCAGTAACTCACCCTCAGCAAAGCCAGGGAGTTGAATAACAATGGTCCTTCGGTTTCGCCCCAGGTGTAGGAGTCGTCCGCTCGGGCCCTTGAGTCTTTAATCAGCAGCAGACATCTGCTTATCGCGGTCTCCATTTGATTTGTTATGGCTGCTTGTGGAGTCGAGGCTTCTCCTGAACTGGTGGGGCATTCGCCGAGGAAATGGGATCCTTGGACCATGTGCGAGATGTATATCGCTACTGCATTGACAGCAACGTTGCATGAATACGGATCCCATAACCAGAATTGTTCGGATACGTCTTTCGGATAAGTTCCGTTCAAGAGTCGTGATACGGCATCTTTCACTAGCAAAGGAGAGCTGTACCCTCTGTTGTTCGCTAGGATTCGCCACTCCTCTGCGTTTGAAGCATCCCATAGAGTAGGATGACAAGGCATCTCAACTTGGCCGTCTGTCAACATCGAAAAGCCTGCAGTAAGGCCAAACAGCATGGTATTGAGGTTGCACAGATACATGTGGGCGTACAACAATCTGTTTGTTTGAATCAGAGAGTCCAGGCGGGAGTTTTCATAGGTTGAAAACATACCTCTTCACTGATTCTCGTTCAATCCAAGATTCCCACGACAGTCCATTGAGATTAGTGTTGTGAGACTGAAGCCATAGTAGACGAGCCCGATAGTCCTGGGTATCTCGTCAGCAGAGGGTTCGAGCAAGCGACCAGAGTAGTTTAAAATAACACGAACGCAAAAGCCTAATCGATCGATGGCCAAGGAAGAAAGCTCTGCATCTCCACTCAGTGTCTCAAACACTGTCAACAAAAAAGTCGTTTGACTTTCCCAGAGCGAGGTTGGTGCGGGTTTACTCGGAGTATGCCCGGGATATATCCAGTCTTGAAGAAGAATTTCGACACGTTCATGTACTCTGGTCATGCTCATGCTCCCGAGAGCCTGATACGCTATATTGTAAAGTATAGCTGCTATCTTTCGTTCCATTCGATGTATTGCGCCTATTGCGCACATCGAGAGGATCAAAGGTGGAGGAGCGCTAGCGAGATCAAGACTTGGCAAGTGAAAGATGGGCACATGCGTATGGAAGACGTCGATGTATCTCTGCAAGCATCGTTCGAAAAGCTTTGCACTGAAAGATTGCACGAGCTGAAGCATTTCAGACAAGACGATTTCCGATAGACTCGTGAGGAGGTTCTGACGCATGGCCTCCGTGAAGTGGATCACAGTTGTTGAGCAATTATGCTTTACTACTTGAGGTACCGCGCCTAACTGTGAGCTGGGCGTGACTTTCGCATCGAGATCACAATACTCAAGGGAGTTTGTCTGAAGCATGTCGGTCTTCGAATATGCATTGGTACACATTCCAGAAGCGGCGTTACGCTGAAATGCATTCTGTTCTTGACGCAAACTTGCCAAATCTTCCAAGGGCGAGAAACCTTCCCTGAGCTGGTCATTCAGAAGAGGAAGTCCTAGGTCAGCCATCTGCTGCGAGGACCAGTCAAAGAGAGGCTCCAGAAGATTCATCCAATTCGGGTTGGCGTCTTCATAAATGTCGCGCTGCGTGTTGTCCATGGATCGGGGTGGGTGCGCTTCAGTCCCAACTTGGTATCCCGAGAAAACTTCCGAGCAAGTAAAGTCATCGAGTGTCGATTCATTAGTACTCGGGGTTCGACTCCGAGCTGCCTCATCCACGGCAAGAGAAACCTCAATGTTGTCATCGAACGAGGAACCGTGCTGAGAGAGAGGTGCTATGGATCACAATTAGACACCTCCGCAGTCAAGAACAGAAGCCGTACGTGAGGATGGTAAGTGCACATCAATGTTCTTGCTGCCTCCAAGCTGCTCTGTCGCATGGATGGTTCTCTGATGCCGAACCAGGAGATCTCTATGGCCAAGATTTGTTTAGTGTACCACAAGCTTGCTTGCGCAGTCCTATCTACTCACCGTCGACTGTATCGTTTCTGACAGATCTCACAAGCATAGGGCTTTTCTTGGCTATCTAATTCAAGTTAGCAAGAAAGGTTCCAGGCCTCCTCGGCTAAGAATGCTACAAAAGAGGAAAGTAAGATGCTTACGTCTTCGTTCATGGCGAATGCGATGTTCACTACGCGTAAACCCTTTGAAGCAAGTGCGACAGACGTATTTCCTTCTACTCGTTTCTAGCAACTCGAAGTCGATCGTCGTCGTTCCTCGAGATAGCGTCATGATCTAAAATATGTGCTTCTGCTGATCGGCCGGTATGAGGTGTATCAAAGGCAGCAGGTATCATGGCTTGCATAGATATAATAACGAAGCAGAATTTGCGAAATTGAACGTCGAAACGTCTCTCGGGTCGGTAGTCGAGATAGAGGTGCGGGGAGAATCAAGTCCGGGATCCGACTCTCGGCGAGTCAGGGCCTCGTGCGGGGATCGACTGCGGGGGTCACACAAGCACGTACCAGCAATCCCTTGCTAATTCTGAGATCTCACCCTTCAGGATTGCCAAATGTTTGCCTTCTATGGACGAGTTTTATTACGAAGTACAACGCTTTCCAAACTTAAATTTTTGGTCCGAATTTTATCGCCAAGATGGCTCGAAAATCTGAGTCACAGTTTCGCATTGGCCGTCTCAGTGACGAACCTCTCCACCCTATTATTCGGGTCCACATTTTTTCCAGTTGGGTCTCTGAAACTCCTATATCTTTCAGGCCACATACCCTGTTTGCCAGGCGATAATATGCCATTGGGATCGACAGCATCCTACACAATTCTCAGTATAAAGATAGCGACAGATCTGAGGAATGAACTCACCTTGAGTTTCTCAACGAATCTTCGGTACGCGTGGTCATTGAAGTCGTAGCTTTCGGCATTCAGGTCTTCACAAGTCGTCAGTCCACCTTTCAATCGAAGACACCATCGAGTGTTAGCGGAAGTGGTTGCACTTACCCATGTAGTTGATATGGGTACGATATGTGCTGTATCCTCTCTTCTTCCCCTCTGCATACAGCTCGGCAAGAATTGTGCTAATTGCTCGTCGATGCTCAGGTTTGGTCTTATCGAAAGTCATGAAATTCACGAGTATGACGTGCCGTTCGTGCATAAAGAAATCGAGGAGCAGATCCCATCCTTGAGCCTCAGAGATCCTTTTGGATGTCTTCACCCATTCGAATATGGCTTTACCAGAAGATGGTATGATGGGTGAGTAGTCCGCATGGCCACCGATTCCTTTCCCGTCTTCGGGCAGTCGGTAACTTACCATTGGCAGACTCCATAATGTTGGAACGCCCACGAATGGTCCCCCATGCGGCTCTCCCACGCTGGTTGCCTCCAAGAGTTCGTCGCCTTCTCCTGCAAACATCTCAGCATACAGCTTACCTGCAGGAGCTTTGATGGCCGCGACTCTCCTGAACTCATCAATTTGCGCTTGAATGACACCTTTCGGGCCATAGAGTCCAAATTTGGCATTCCAATATCCCATGTTAAGCTTCTCCTGAAGCTCCTTGACTTTCCACTCTGGAATCGGCTCGTCTTTGTCCCAATAGTCTACCCGCTTCCCTATCATACCTAACCACTCCACGATATTCGAAATGTACACGGTATTCGGAAGAACTCCATTTCGTCGCATCTCGCCAAAAAGATCTACCATCACCTCGACATCCTCAAATTCGGGCATGGAAAATCCACATGAAAGATAGGCTTGTGGCTGTGGAGTGAGCCAGATGCCCATCTTGGTGACGATTCCAAGATTACTTTGCAAGAAAAGGCCCTCGATTGAAGGACCGAAAGTGAACTTCGAAAGATGCGCCGATGGAGAATCAGAGATGCCGAATTGGCCAGTGCGGACGATGTCACCATCTGCTAGGAGAACCTCGAGACCGGCAATATGCTGATGATGAGTCGCCGTTGGCAGGAATCCCGTACCTCTGTCAACAGTCTGTTATAGATCCCTTTGTTAGGTCTTGCTCTGTGTACTTGTTTTGGAGACATACATTTCCCACAACGCTACCCCAACCAAGTGAGGGCACACTCGGCCAAACACGAAGCTTGTGAAGTTTACAGTAGTCATACAGATCAGTGAAAGTCACTCCAGGCTCAACAACTGCGTAGGAG
Organism: Phialocephala subalpina; assembly: GCA_900073065.1. Lineage (NCBI taxonomy): Eukaryota > Fungi > Ascomycota > Leotiomycetes > Helotiales > Mollisiaceae > Phialocephala > Phialocephala subalpina. Next base: position 750,209 of record FJOG01000022.1, on the reverse strand, counting down.
AATTCTTGATTGACTTCGATGATTTTATTCATTCTATGCAGGTCCAGCGCAAGAGAGCCATTGAGTCTGGGAGCGGGACCACCGTATCTGTGGGAATGTGAGCACGATACTCTTAGATACTGGGAAGTGGTTGCTATAAAGAAGCTTACCCAAGATTCTTGCCTCTTGAGAATGTCCAGACAGGAATCTTGTACTCATTTGCTACTCTCAAAACGCCTTGGGTCTCCTCGATGGTCTTCGGACTATCGAGATCATCAGTTCATGAATCTCGGCACGAGATTGAAGAGAGTATACCACACAGCCCCGCTAGGAATCTTCCTGCGCGAAGGTTCTTCTTGGAGCTCATAAGGGTCGATGTATTCCGCGAGTGACTTTCCCGTGAAGACGTGCTCAGATCCAAGAACATCTTTGAGTTTAGCAATTGCAGCATCAAAGTCTGCCTGAGTGACTCCAGGAGGAAGGACATCCTCTAGCGGACGAATGAGAGACTTGGAGAACAAATTGGAATGGGTCGCTTGATACTCGGGATCCTCGTATCGAATGGGAAATGTGAGTGTTTCCTCGAGGTCGGCCATTGTGCGTGCTATTAGTAAAAATAGGAAATTTATTGTTTGATCCTCTGCGATGATTTCAAGTTTCGGGGTTGATGGTTCAAAGAATACCTGGTATTATCGAAATGTTATTCAGCCTGAGCATCGGCCCAGAATGCGAAAGTTCAGGGGTTTCTCCGAAATGGCGGGGTAAACGAGGGGATAACCCCACCATAAGATCTCACGATCGCATGGAGCTCCCCACACTTCTCCAAGCCTCCAAATGCATAGATCTTACAGGACCTGTTAGAGAGATCGCGGGGAAATGATTGGACCTCGTATCGCCTGAAGTTTCCGTTCTTTTAACTCGAGTCAAGGAAATGTTCCATTTGTGAAGGCATCAACAAGTTCAATACCGCGACCTCATTTTAATTCGGGTTCAAGCTCGCATCATGCCCATCTCAAAGGTCTGTTCATGTTATCTTTAACATGTTCTTGCGCTTACAAAATGTCGCAGATCATTGTCGCCGGAGCGGGTCCAGCAGGATTAATTCTAGCACTGCTCCTCGCGAAGCAAGGTATCAATGTGCTCGTGTTGGATGCTGCCGAAAAGCTCGATGAGCAACCTCGAGCAACACACTACTCTGCTCCAGCTACCTACGAGCTTGGTCGTGCAGGCATTTTGCAGGAAGTCATAGACAAAGGATTTATCCCAGATGGAGTCACATGGCGAGATCTCGACGGCAACGCGATCGGAGCACTGTCCGCGCAGTCATTGTCACCGGAGAACAAAATGGTCTGCCTACCTCTGAATAGTCTCACAAGGATTGCGATGGAGCATCTCGAGAAACAGCCAACTGTTGATATCAGGTGGTCTCACAAAGTACTACCAAGCATAGGACAAGATGAGTCGTCTGCATGGGTCATGGTTCAGACACCGAATGGGGAAGAGAAGTTCTCTGCGGACTATATCGTAGGCTGCGATGGTGCGAATAGCCAAATCAGAAAGTCCTTGTTTGGAGATGGGGAGTTTCGGGGCAGAACTTGGGACGAGCAAATCGTGGCAACAAATGTAAGTTGATCATATCAAAACTACTCAAGTTGGAGTCTCATGCACGGCTCTAGGTCTACTACGACATGAGCCCTTATGGCTGGGGAGATTCAAATTTCATTATCGATCCAGAGCACTGGTCCATGGTTTCGAAGATCCAGCCAGATGGGCTATTGCGTGTCACGTATGGGGACATTCCTGGCCTTACTCGAGAGCAGTACCTCGATCGACAGCCAATGAAGTTTCAAAGCTTCCTTCCAGGACGACCAACTCCTGACAAGTACAGAATTGTCAGTATCAGTCCTTACAAAGTTCATCAGAGGTGCGCAAAGAGCTTCCGTGAAGGACGCTTTCTGTTGGTTGCAGATGCTGCCCACCTATGTAACCCTTTGTATGTTCATCTGTATCCTGATTTCTCGTGCAAAATTAACTGTGGTCTAGTGGTGGGCTTGGCTTGACCGGAGGCTTGGTTGATGCTGGCAATCTCTTTGACTGTCTGAGTGGTGTCCATCAAGGGCTTGCAGATGAAAATATCCTTTCTCGGTACGATGAAGTGAGACGCAATATGTATGAAAGTATTATCGATCCAATTTCTAGCGAAAATATCAGACGGCTATGGCAAGATCCCGTGAAGGCTCGGGAGGAGGATAAGTTCTTGGAGATATGTAGAAAGGCCGAGACAGACCCCGAACTGAGCCGCAAGATGCAAGAGGTAAGCTCCATCACAATGTGCTACAGTAACCAAACTGATAGAGCTTACAGGGTCTAAAAGCCATTATGTATGACTTCAGGAATGAGTACCATCCTAGTGTGCGGGGTGCGCAATCTGAATTGGCAGCTTAGAATCCCAGCATTCCAGTATCAAAAGCTAGCATCTTAGTTTCTGGAGATGCCTAAGATTAAGGAGCCCGATCTGTTACGTTGTCGTGATCAAAATACGAGTAGTTTTGCGTCTTTTGGTTGCTGTTGAGGATCACATTGGAATACCGTACGGAGACCAATGCAAATTACATCAACAGAGAGTGCTAGAAAGTGCAAAAATCTTACGCAAACTTACATAATCTCTTGCACATTTCTTGCTGGAATGCAACTGCTCAAAGGTGGAAAGAGTGAAGGTCACAAATACCCCACCTGCCCAGTGAGGTAAGTGGGGTCGTCCGAGAAGGGAAGTTGGGGTAGTGTGGGGTAGCCACCTCCACCTTCTCAAACGTTTGGAAACCTTAAGTTGTGGGTGTTTGAAGTATCTAAAGTTGTTTCCCCAATCTTGGAGTCGGAGATCGGACATTCATAAGCCGGAACTGGGGACTGCTGGTATCGTGACTGCCCTCCAGCAGGTCTCCAAAGGTCTGAAGAAGTCTTTCAGATCTATCCCGCAAGCCATAACATGGATGTCATCGCAGATACAACTCACAAAAAATCCTTCAAGAATACAAGAGGTCTGGCTCACTCCATTGGGCAGAATTATTGGTCTCGAACATGAAAAAACATTCAAATCTCAAGGCATCAAGTATGCTTCAATAGAGCATCCATTGTGGGATGCATTTATGGGCGAACCGTCACACATTGCGCATCCGAAACCTATAATACATGCTCAATCAGCTTGATTGCCAGATTTACGAGTAACACCCTGTCAGTTGCTGGTCACGTGTAGTGGGTCAAACTCTCATTCCATATGGAGTATAGTTCAGGGGTAATCTCGCAGACTCTTATATCCTCACTCTCCTCCCTAGCTAGCTCTACAGACTTAAGAAGACGATCTTTTTACCCATAATATGATGCCTAGACCTCGTAGCATCTGATACACCCCTACCAAAGCACTGTTCGGTCATTGGCCGAACAACTGATCCTGGGCATTGATTTTGAGGATCAATCTCCATTGGGCTGTCCGAGCTATCCGGACAGGAAAGAGAGCAAGGGGTGAGCTCTCGGTTGCAGCTTGCAGCGCTGGCACTGCGCCGGCACTTATTCTCCGAGGAAGAGGCCATAACATTCCTCTTTCCCTCTCTCTCGCCCATACTCGAAGCCTTCGTGCAAACGAGGGTTTATATCTAAAGCAAACTTTCGATTATAGATCGAGCGCCCTTAAATATGGACTTTGAGTGTTGTTGTTAAGGAGACGGGGGCTTCATTCACCAAAATATTCAAGCTCTCTCGGCCTTGGATGCTGCCCCGCGTTCGGCCGTGATCAAATGCGTCTCGGAGGAGTGTCTTGCAAGGTCAAGGGCCCTAGCAGAGGCGTGCTGATCTTCGCTAGATAAGTGGATGTGTACTCGAACTGACGTGGAGTGGTACTGTTCCCCCACTTTCTCCCGAATGAGCTGCATGCCCCAGTTCCAAGTCACGCAACTCCTCTTCTCCACTACAGCATCAGAAATACTATCCTGATGGCATGAAATGGGAGAAATATGGAATTGAGCATTAAAGAGCCATATCAGTCTTGAACATTACCGCCGGCCTTATTGTCCCACTCAACCTTATACTTCACTCACTATTGTCTGCTAAGGTGATTGTGCAAGTTTCACGAAAACTATGGCGACCATACTTTATACCTTCCTGATTTCGGATTCGGCAACTGTAACTGCTGGGATCACCATTACCACCATAGCAGCCTTCCTTGCGCTGTTCTGCTACCGAATTTTCTTCCTTTGGCCACGATCCCAGGTCCCTTGCGAAGATCACTGGACACTGGAGAAACAAGAGGGTCTGGCGAGGAACCCGGCACGACGATGTCCTTTAACTCCATTATGGACGAGCTGTGCGAGACAAGAAGCTTCATGCATTCTTACAAAAACGGCTTTCTGCACCGTACTCAATGACAGCGATCCTGAAATACGAACCTGCGATTCAAGACCTGCTAAATCTTATGATCAAAAGTTGAGAAAACATGCTGAGGAAGGTCATGCTATAAATCTGGGCGACTGGGCGGGAGCATTCGTTTCCAATATCGTTGGCCAATTGGGCTATGGAGCACCTCTAGGTTACCTTGAGCAAGAACAACATGCGATGGAACTTAGGTCAGATATCCTTAAATTTTTCTACTGGAGTGCCTGCATGGGCCACTATTGGGGACAGATGACCCTTCTTCAAAATCAAGTCACTAAAACAGTCTTTGCTCTACTTGGGAAGAAGAATAAATTGAATAACTTCCTAGATTGGAGTGTGGAAAGAGTCCAAGAACAGTATATTCATACAAACGTATCCAGGTTATGCAAGCTTCTGTCGAATACGAAAACACAATTCATTATCGAGGCATTGAGTATGCAAATGTGCGGTGGAGTTAGATCGCCTCATCAACATCCGTCGCCTCGTTATCCACCGCACCGAAGTTGCCAAACGCGGCCTCTAACCCATCGTCTGCTTTGAGATCTGCATCCGAAACGCTCTTCTGTGCTGGCTTTCCAAAAACCGTATCATCCCCGGGCATCGCTACCAGCCTCACTTCCTGAGCCCCACAAACCTTCTTTATATCCTCCAGTACGATTTCCATGGGTGTGACATAAGTCAGAAACGTCTCAAACTTCCCTCCCCAACACAGGCCAGCGACATATCCATCCGTATCCCAGACGAAAGATCCAGAGTCTCCATTCTTCGAGAAGCTTGAGGCGCCATCCGGGATTGAATCTTTGATTCCCCACTCTTCGGATATCAACGGATTCAACTTGTCCTCGTCTGTCCATTTAACGGATGAGTGGATGTCCATCGAAAGTCCGTAAGTGAAATGACTGGTCCTTCCGCATTTCCACACAACGTATTTGGCATACTTATTTTCGGCTGCGGACTGTTTGTTGTGGATCTCTTCGTAAGATAGACCTCTCTTCAGGTACTCTGGTAGCTCTTCGGACGTCAAACTCCCAACACCCTCTTCAAGCCCAGCAGCTGTGACATACTGGGGCACGTTGGTTTCTCGAAGCAGTGCGTAGCTTGGTACCTATGGTATTTATTAGCTGATTGTCTTTTGACGGCAATTGGGAAAGTAGAGGTTTACTGACTTCGTTGACCAAATCTCCTTGACTTGGAATTCTGGTCGAGTTTTCCATTTTTATCAGAGCCCAGTCCAGTTTGTAGGGCTTCTCTCGGTCCTCCCCTGGAACAGGGTCACGAACACGAATTCCAGAAGTCTTATATATGTACCCAATATTAAGACCATTTGACTTCAATTCCTGCAGGCGTCGAATCCGATTCTCGAACACAGTGATGTTAGCTTGGTCTGGTACTTTTCGCTTTTTTAGAGCAGCCAAAGTAGTCTCTAGAGACTTCATAGTGTCCTCGAAGTCCTTCGCCGCTGGCTGGCTGATCCAGACGATCTTCCCCTCCTCCGATTCCGAAGGGAAAGCACTGTATCGGTGGGGGCCCAAACAAACATGGTGGTTAGTTAAACCATATGTGATTCCATCTACCATCACGTAACCACCCAAGGTTCCACATCCGGTTTTAAACTCGATATGCTCTCGGGACACAGCAATTGAAGCTCCTACGAGCGGAATTTTTCCTTGCTGATCGGGTAGTAGCTCGGCGACATCACCAACCCCAGCAGAAAGCATCCGGCGGCCTTCCACCATCTCGACTTCCACATCGTTGAGATCATAGCTTGGAAGAAGTTAACAATGGCCACGAGGAACGTGGGCTGTGTGTCTGGCACATCTTGAACTTACCGAATACAGGCATCTTCCAATTCTCGAACTACCCTCTGACCTTCTTCCCGTGAGATTTCCCCGTAGTTCACAGTCACGAACACAACAACTGGGTTTTCCTTCTCAACTTTTGAGTAGCCAAGTCTCAAGAAATCGAATGAGATCCAGTCCGCGGGTTTCATGGCCTCCAGGATATCCACCATTTCCTTTCTCAAGCCATTCTTGAGCTTCTCGGAGATGATATGTTTACCTACTATATAGGCATTCTTTGGCGCTGGTACGACGCCTGGGTTCCCGTACGGGTCTGAGATCATAGGTCGTTGTTGCTTGGGCTTATTGCCTCGTGCCAGGAGCTTGAGGTTGCCTGAAAGGCCTGCATAGTACTCGGTGTCTTCTCTCACACTGTCTATATCCATCTTCTCGACACTGCTGGTGCTGTATGCACTTGGAGACGTGATGTTGGTGGACTCGGTGTGCTGGGTCTCGGTAGACTGCGTACTCTCATCAGATCTGTTATGTTTTCTTTTTGATGGTGAAGAATTCTCTGCAGACGTGCTGACTGCTCGTTTCGAGGGAGAATTCATCTTGAATGTGGAGTATGTGAACGCCGGGTGTGGATGGACTTAGGAGGTTGAAAAGGGGATTGAGGTCGAACTTCAAATTTCCACACGAGACGCGAAACTTAGACTTGAGAGAACACGAAAATCACGTACCAAATAGTCTGACTCTGCCGAGTTTAGTGAATCTTATGAGGTGAATATGAGGATAACTTCTCGGATATCAACATAAAGATGCATATCACCAACTCAGACTGCCGCAGCGTGAATCAATAGAATAGCTATTTATACCTAATTATTCTACAATTCGAAGTGCTTTTAAAGAACTCAACCCAAAATTACGATTCGGACTAGAAGACATTACCAAATAAAAGCAAGTGAAATGGAACTATGACGAATCGTTTTCCTCGGTACCAAAGTTTTGGCGCACGTGATTGTGACAAAATGAGTGTTGGACTCAGTCCACTTGCACAGAATCGCGACAAGGCCATTTAGGGCAAGGACGTCAATGATTTCCGGCCCGGAAGGTGGTTGGAGGATGAAACACACGCAAGATACCTCGAGTCGAACAACATGACTTTTAGTGGAAATGGAACGAGAATGTGCATCGGACGCAATATCGCCTTAGTAAGTAAACATCACACTCTATGTATACTTTTAATGGGTTTTGATATTTCGAAACAGGTCGAGGTACACAAATTCCTAGCTCAATGATCCGTCATTTCGATATGGAAATGGCCAGCCATACCGCATGACCTCGTATTGGTTCTGCTACCTACATGACTTTACGATCCGATTAAAAGTAAGGCACCATGCTGATGTGGGCCCGTGAGGGCCTCATGCGACAGTACCTTGCCCTGATCTAAGTCTCGTATGAAGTGAGGGGACAGTGGTGCGGTTTGGTGCGACTCGCTAAGCCAAGGGGCTCGCTTAGGGGTTTCAGGGGGGATAGGGGCAACTCCGCAATCTGGCATTGATCTGTCTATTAAGTTTGTACCTGAAGGTCATGTTCATGACTTAATGGCACCAGATATCTTGAGTGTCACTCTATCCATTGATGTATTGCTGCATGAAGTCATAAAATTTTCAATTCATGTCAAAGAAGTGCGAGCTAGCGCAAAGAATCCCTAAACCTTAACCCTCACATCGATGCCCTTCCAACCCACATCATCCCCCAGCCCACTCAGCTTTGTTGAAAAGCACTCCAAGTGGTCTTTGTTAACAAGGGCAGCCTCTAACCAAGGGTCGAGATAAGGAAGGCAGCAGCTGCCGGCGCATCCGCCCCATAAGTCAGATGAGCAGCAGTGATTATCAATGTGCCATCACAGACAAGATCGCCGTCAGCGCAGAAAACATCGGTCTGGTCGGTAGGGTAGTTGGGAATCCTTCCGCCATCTTGCAGGTTGCGCGTGAAGCCGAAAAGAACGACTCCCTTAACCTGGGCTTGGATGGCTGCGGGAAGCGCCTGAATAGAACCATCCATGACTGCGGAACCTTGACTGCGAGAAGATCAGAATCATTATTAAATATTCGAAGAAGGGAGGGCTAACCTGTACCCGCCCGCAACGACCTTTGTGTCTGGACACTGGGAGTTGGCCAAGTCGAACATGGTGGTTGCTGCTCCAATGTCGGCTGGGCTGGTGTTCTGAGGCAGGAAGTTGTCTGCAAGAGTGGCGTTGTATGGGGAGCCTACGCCCTGGCAAGCAACTTGGTCGTCACCGAGAGTAGTCTTGAGGTCTGAACAGGTTTGGGGACCAACGAGAGTTCCCTGCATTGAATTAGTGCTAGAGACTGAAGAAGATTGGGACATCCAGAGACTCACCATGTTGCCGGACTCGAGGGAACCACGTGCAAAGATGAAAGTGACCGTTTTGCAGGCACCGTCGACCAGCTCATCAGATGTATCACTTTGGCGGGCATCAAGTGTAGGGTTTCTGGGAACTGGTGTCGCTGTGATGACGCCGATGAAGGTAGCGATGGCCAGAGATTGGAACTTCATTTTGAGAATTGAAGAATAAGTGAAGGTAAAGTGCAAGCCCGAAGTGAAATAATGTTCTGATAAATCTGCAAGTGGTTTTGTGTGTTGATCGGTGATATTGTCGTCGAGATACCGTCCTGTATTTATAATAGAGGTTTGATTTGCTGAGTCCGAGGCATTAAAGATCCCCTCTCCTCTTTCCCTCCCTCAAGTTGAATGACCTCTATACATGAACCATATTTCAACGCAAGAGGACATGTGAGTTGTCTTCGGCAGAGAATTTCTTTCTCATGCTTGGTGCAAAGAGTGAGCTCCATTGCATAGAATGCCAAGTATCCAATATACCTCGGCGATTTTGAAGTGAAGAAGGTACCATTAATGTGAACGGGGAACGTGCATGCATGCACCCCGCAACTGCACCCCGCCACAACCCCTTTTCCTGGCTCGGTACTCGAGTAGCGTGTGCCATCTGATGTCCAATCCAGGGCCAATCATCTTCGCTTGCTTGAAGTCACAACGACCTGTAAATGCCTCGGTGACAGTGAGTTGCAACAGACCTCGGTGGGTAGGATGTGTTGTTCGCGCTTCTCATTTTCCTTTCCTTTATTCTTCCTTGCATTCGCATTTCGGCGAGATCAAACCGATAACGTTGTGCACATGGTTTCTAGGCTTCTAGGTGAGGTCTGGGCCCGTTCCGAGACCCGGTGGATCGAGATGAGGTGTACCCCCGTCCGGTACTTTAATGCAGGCTGGAGCTAATCGCGCGACAACGCGTAAGTGGAATACAAGCTTAAAATCTCTATTTGTTTTTCAGCGTCTTCACGGGGAATTAAGGAAAGAAGCTCCTCTTCTAGCTCCTCGTCAGGGGTCGAAGCGGAACGATCCAACCAAATGCTGTACTGCTTGAGAAACTCACGACAGAAAATGAAGATATCTTCACAATACGGATAGTTGAATTGAAATGCAAAAGAATTATCTTCTCGAGTAACTTACTTCAAGATGTTTTTTCCCTTTGTCTCGCAAAGCGCATAGAAGTGGGGTCGCAATTTTCAATTTGGGGAAGGAGATACTGAAGTTGTGGCGCTGACTCGCTAAGTTTAGCGAATATCCCCTATCTTTCAGGCTCCATTAACTGAAAACAAGCGCATTGCCATGTAGCTTGGAAACCAAGAAGCACAGATACTCCTCAAAGATCAGATGGCATCATTTGAATATAGTCGGGACGGGACGAAACTTTGCACTAACAAGAAATCATCTCTGGAAGACTTGTACGGAAGCCTTCCTATGTCGAGATCGGGTATCGTTCGGGAGTCTGTTCATGCTTACTTTCCTGATTCCAGTGAGCCCGTCTCGATAATGCTAATGTCTGCGCGAACGATATCTCTCAAAGGGCGTGGACATGAGTTCGTTCGTGATGTGGTACAAAGGATTTTGGTGATTGCGGTGGAGGATTGGAGGAACTCCGACTTTTTTGTCTGTCAAGAATTGGAGCAAGGAGCATTTTGACTCAAGCCTAATTGGGCTAGCCTACACGTGACTGTGAAGAACCTTCCAAGGTTTCCGCAGCGAGTTTATTCTTTCCTCCTTTCCATCACGAAGTGTCCATACTTTGAAGAGTCATACTCTTGATATTAGCTTCTATTTGTCATTCTCCCTCTGGTTTACAAGTCAAACAGAATACCCGGGCCCGTCTTCATTCCCCGCGGGCTAATATCGTGATCCCAGCGTATCATTTGTGGGGTGTGAATGGAGCTGCGATAGTTTAGATTCGTGATGGGCGCTCGGGCGATTTCAGCGAGAATCTTTTACCAACAATCTCTGTTATCACCACCGCTATTTAAAGCTTTCAAAAGCTGAAAATTGGTACAGTGGTTCCTTTGAGGTCATTCTATCCTTGGACCAGATTTGGGAGCACTGCAATAACTTCCACGGTTGTTGTGAAGGGAGGATCCAAAATTCAAAATTTAGCGAGCGCCCGTCACGAATTTGATTAGCCTCGCAAAGTCCACGTTTTTTACATAAATGATCGCCGTAAGCACGGTTGATTAGATCAGGTTTAGCTCCAGGTACTAGGGACGGTCTAAAAGGTCTCCGTTTGTTCATAAAATGTTTCTTTCTTCTTTTTGCCCAACCTTCTCTCGACCTGTCGATGTCCAGCATGCATTTTTCGCTCTCTCATGTCGCCGGACTTCTGGCCACCACCAATATCCTTGGTGCTCTTGCAAAGCCATACGTGATAGACCCAATACGACATGTTTCGTATCAGGGTATCAATTCCAGTCCAGGAATTGAGACGTTCCTTGGGATTCCATATGGCTTAGACACAAGTGGGGTGAGAAGATTTGCTCCTCCCGAGCTTTTCGTGCCATCACCCGGATATATTTTCAATGCAACAGCTGCAGGGCCATCTTGCCCTCAAGCAGTAGGTGGAGGATTCCTTTACTCTACGAATGTTACCTACCAATCGGAAAACTGTTTGAGTCTCTTGGTTTCGAGGCCAGCGGGGATCGCTAATGGCACAAAACTTCCTGTAATGGCTTATATCTATGGAGGTGAGTTGATACGCGTTTATCGAGCTTGGCATATTCTAACCAAACCTCCAGGTGGCCTCAACACTGGAACCGCATACGACAGGACTGGTGCGCCTGATGGGCTTGTTCGAGAATCGGTTGAAGGTGGACATCCCGTGATATACGTTGCCATGAACTATCGCCTGAATAGTGAGACTCTTTCCATGTTGAAAATTACAATCTAACTCATGATCGATAGTTTTTGGATTCGCGACCTCCAATGCACTCAGAGGCAACAAATCTCTGAATGTCGGTCTTCGTGATCAAAGACTAGCTCTCGAATGGGTGAAAGACAACATCCATCTATTCGGAGGCGACCCAGACAACGTCACAATCTTTGGGCAATCTTCCGGAGGTAAAATACGTCTTCTCTAACAAAGGACAACATACTGAACGAAGCCAGGTCTAAGTGTTGGGATGCAGGTCCTAGCATACGGCAACTCGAAACCCGTCCCCTTCAACGGAGCAATTATGCAAAGCACCGCACTCGAACCAACAATGGCCTCAAACCTCTCCTTCAACGCCACATCCGCCATCGCCACAGCAGCAGGATGCAACTTCACGGACGCATACTCTACCTCTCCAGCCCTGATCAGCTGTCTCAGATCCCTCCCGGTGGAGTCTCTCCTGAATCTTACTCTCGACTTCATCACCGAAACCTCGGCTAACAACGATGGCGATATCTTCCTTCCAACCGTGGACGAAGATTTCCTCCCCGATCTGGCAAGTAAGTTGGTCGCTGAGGGGAAGTTCCCGAAGTTGAAGATGATGACTGGCTGGATGGAGAACGATGCTACGCTTTTTACCGCCCCAACGATAGAGACCGACAACGACACGAGGGCCTTCTTCGAAGTTTACTATCCCGGGTTGAACTCCACAACTTTGACAAACCTTCTGAATCTCTACCCCATAACGGATTTCTCGCCAAACATCACAGCAAACCTCTCAGCAGAATTCTACCGCAGTGCTGAAATCTTCCGCGATATCCTTCTCACATGCCCGTCATTCTACTTCGCATCCGCCATGGCGAAGAAATACTGTAACGATACACAACCACCAGTCTACCTCTACTCCGGGAACCAAACCATTCTGGGCAACTATCTCGACTCTTCTGGCCTTCCAGGTCTAGGCGTAATCCACACCTCCGAACTCTCCTACCTCTACGGTAATCTTTCGATCTTCAACGTCACGGATGCGGGGCTGCCAGGATATCATTTCGCTCCCTCGGCTTCGGATTATGAGCTCGCGAGACAGGTGCCTAGATCTTGGAGCTCGTTTGCTGCGACTGGTTACCCGAGTGAAGGGAATGATACATTGCCGGGATGGACGAGTGCGTATTCAGATGGGAAGGGAGATGGGGTTGTTTATGTTATTGGTGGGGGGAATGAGGGAATGAGTGGGGATAATACAGCGATACAGAAGGAGAGGTTACCGGAAAGGTGTGGGTTCTTGAATAGTGAGGTGGTTATCGAGCAGTTGCAGTATTAGATAGTAATATTTAATGTTGATGATTAGGAGAGAAGCTTGCTACTTATTGGTGTAGTGCTGACATCGCTCATCGTACTTTGCAAGGCGAGCTATTCTCCATGTACAATGGTGAGTGGATGCGTATGGTACTTAATTTCCTTAGCAGAATTGTCGGAAGGCAGACAAGACTTTCTCTATCAATCCAAACGAGTCGGCAAGGTGCGTTGCGCGTTGGTTCTTGATTCTGTGTCATCATAACCCCCTTTTCAAGGTTTCGGGCACCTCGAGAAAATGCTTCGCGAAGGAGAAAAAAAAGCTCAATATCCTAAGAGTAAAAGACTCCTTGACAAAGGAGTGGAGGAGCGAACGAACTTCGGAATATAATTAATCACAGTTGGATAAGCGCTGTTGGCAAATCGCGCGATCTATTGCTCGTCCTCGTTGCTGTTGTAGATGCAGCTTAATACTCAGGAAATTAGAAAGCAACGCAGCTAAACACTATTCCAATGCAATGTCTCAAATCAGATCGCAACGTGGTGTTTCCATGTTCTAAACGCCATTCCCATGCAACATCTCCCTCCCTTGCTCCAAGCGCAAAACACGACACCCAGACTCCATCGCTATGAGTTGGCCAGGCAGGGCCGTTCGTTGCCGATTGGGGGGAGGATGTTGGAAGAAGAAGATCGTCTAAATAAATTATTAGTACAATTTGATTATGTAAAACAAAGAATGTACATACCGAGAGGGAGGATAGGTCCTTTATGGAGTTGCGGAACAACCCAAAAGTAACCAAAGGACGAAAATGACGACGACAACGGCGTTGGCGAGAATGGAGATGATGTGCTGTACTGATAGAAGTTGAAGGTACAGGTGCCGAGCCCTACGGTATCGCGGGTACGGGACTCAGCAAGGTTGGCGGAGGGTAGGTTGGGTAGTTCACAGCGGGTTGAGGTTGCATGTTTTGAAGAGGGGTAAATCCTTGGTTATTTGTGTGGCTTGCCATTTCGTATGGTGGAGGCTGATTAATGGAGGGGTCGAGTTTGCGATTGACGTTCGACTCGGCGTGCTCGATGTCCTCAGAAAAATTCCTCATTGCCCGCAGTTCTGCTGTAGAAGCGCTATTATTTGTTATTTTAGAATGGAGAGTGCTTCGCGATTTGATATTATCTACACTACTTGGTTCAAGCGTTTTGTTACAGCGTAACTGTATTAGGGATCGCGAGTTTGACGAGGATGGGGCTACGGCACCAAGATTGACGCGCTCAAGATCTCATCTACCAGCCTGAATCAAGTACGCGCTTCTAGGGTCGGCGACCGGCCTCCTTCAGTATCATTTCTGTATCTACAACCCTTCCTTCTACTTCTCCTTCGCAGCCTCTTCCCACGTCCCATAATCCGTATACCCAACCTCCCTCTTACTCGTCGGTCCATAAAACTTCCCCCTATTATACATCGTCAAGCTCTTCCCCTCCCTCAACCTCTCCACTAAATCCGGATTCGAAACAAACCATCTAGCAAACACAACCCCATCAACATCTCCCCTTTCGATTCCCTCCCAGCAATTCTCTCCATCCCAGCCCCCAGCACTTATCACCTTGATGTTTGGGCCTAGGATGTCTTTCGCCCATTTGAGCTCTATTGGTCGGTCGACGCCCCAGGATTTGACGATGGAGGGGTAGGCGGCGAGATCATCTTGGCGAGCTTCGACGAATGAGACATATGCGAATCCAGGCCATCTTCTTTCGATCTCCTCGATAAGAAAGGACCAAGTCTCCCATCTATTCTCATCATGAACACCCCCATACACACCCCAAGGACTCAACCTCACAGCCACCCTCTCCTCCCCCACCTCCTTAACCAACGCCTCAAGCACCTCAAGAGCGAATCGACACCGTCTATCAGGGGACCCTCCATACCCATCCTCTCTCAAATTAACATTACTGCTCAAGAACTGCTCAACAAGATACCCATTCCCACCATGAACCTCTACGCCATCGAAACCTGACTCATTCATCGCAATTTTCGCCGCTTTCACATAACCCCCAATCGTGCGATCGATATCTTCTTGCGTCATTGCGACGGGTGGATGGTCGCGGTACAGTTCTCGGTCGGAGTATGATTTCCCTAGAGCAGGGTGTGTGTATTTCTCGTCTGTGGAGTAGGGTGTTGAGGAGGCGGAGTAGATGGGTGTACCCGTGAAGATTGAGAGTGCTGAACGGCCGTGGTGGGTTAGTTGGGCAAATATTGTTCCCCCCTTTGCGTGGACTGCATTCGTCGTCTATTTCATTGTCAGCTGTATGTTGAAGGAATTCGAGATGGCCTTACGAGTTTCCAACCCTCCCCATGCTCTTTCAACCACAACCCCGTGCACCCCGGCATCGCCCCGGCCTCAGGAGAAGGCATAATACTCTCCGTCACAATTAGGCCACCAGGTGTAGCTCTTTGGGCGTAGTATTTCGCTATAAGTTCGTCGGCTACCCAAACTCTGTTCGGATTCTCGAGCGTGTCTTGATTGAGGGGGACACCACGGTTGCGCGTCATGGGTGCCATTATTATGCGGTGGGAGAGGGTGATCGTTCCGTTGGAGATGGGGAGGGGTGTGAATAGTTTGGATACTGCGCCCCGAGGAGGGGAAGAGGTTGAGGTTGTCATGTTGATGATCTGAGTTCCTGATCTCAATTGCATAGTATAGGTAAGTAAAGCACGTACAGCGACGAAATAGAGACGGTAGTAGGAATGATGTATAAGAAAGAGATGGTGGGGCAATGTCTTGAATACCCCTCTAAGACTGCGATGCAGCGGGAAGACGCGCAAAAGCACGCAATGCACATCATTCCAAAAGTGGGATGGAACAGCTACCAGTCCGTCGGATCTCCAAGTGATCGGCAGGGACCCGATCGGAAATCCACTTGAACTCCCGAAGGATCGCATATTGCTACCGATGAAGACATTGGAAGCGAGACCGGGTAAGGGAACGTTCGTGATTTGCACTTGCAATATCCTTGGAGGCGAGGAATGATGGGACGGGGAAATATTGAGTTCAAGACACAATCAGGAAGACCTTCTCACGGAAGATAAGGAAACAAGACGGTCGTAACGGTGTTTTCAAGTCGACTAGCTATGGAAAGGGACGAAAGCAACGAAGAACGAGGACGTCATCCTGCGAACATTTTCAATCCATCGTTGGTCACGTGCCAGCAACATTCTCTTCTACTTTGGAGGTACTGCGACGACCAATTGAACAGAGTAGACAATGCCAAGGCGATGGAAATGAGCAGGTCCATTAAAGGTGAGCGAAGGCTTGAACATGTCTCCTTTCCACTAGATGGGTCGTTAGTATTGTCTGCTCGGGATCGGGTGTAGCTCAGTAGCAAAAAGAGCAGACTAGACTTCAACAACAGAAGAAAATGAAGACGAGCAGGGAGCTTGCGAAGCGGCGGATGGATCGCGTAATAGAGCTTTCGGTCTCACCTTATCAGGCATAACAGAGACCCAAGCTTCCACCACTTCTTTGCCGATCTCATCGTTGAATTCTCTGTCATCTTGTCAGTAAGCACTTTGCTATCAGTACAAACATCACTTACTTGAAACAAGCAGTGGTGTGAACAACATCTTTCATTGTTGCTCCAAGCTCCTTCAGGATCTGGACAAGGTTGCCCCAAATCACTTTAGACTGCTTTCCGTAATCGCCTGCTACACCTTCGATGAGTCTGTCAAGCGCAGGGTGTCAGTACTAGGCAAGCTGTTGACGGATGCTCGAGGCTACTTGATGTGCAACGGCCTGTGTTCGACTTACTCGCCAGTGCTTGGATCAGCAGCCCATTGTGTAGAGATATACGCAAGAGAAGTATTCGGTGGCACTATTGTGCAGTTGGAAAAGAGACCCTTGTAAGGTGGTGAACCTGACTTGGGATTCAAGTGTGTGAGGTTAGCCATCGGAATCGAGTTCAAGTCCTCTTGTCCGATGAGCGTCGAACAGAGAGTGGCTCTACTTTATACATGCACCTTGGGGCCGTAAATGGGTCCTGAGGTGAGCTAGGTGCGATCTAATAGCTCAAGGCCCCGTTCAGCTGGAGTGGTGGACTATGTGGACTCTGAAAAAGATTATGACTATCTAGCCTAATGACGCGAGTGAGACTATGCTATCGATGCATAACAAGAATGAAGCTGAAACTTGCCGTGTCCTCCTCGACGAAGGTGGTAGGATGTGTAGAGAACGCCATTGGGGGCGGCTCAGCCCTACGAACCTCGAGCCCAATAGCAGCTGTAGAGCAAACAGCCACAATGCGGGATAATGCGGGGTAGTAAACAACAACAAATGAAGTTCTGCGCGAACGAAAGGATAATGGATCTGGCCTGCGAAAGACCCAGCTGAGAAGGAAGAAGGAAAGGTGTGGCAGCAATGGTTGATCCGTGTAATCTTGAATCGGTCTCCGGTTCTGCTTCAGGGCATCCTGATGTTCCGCGGCTGGATGGACATGACAACAGCAGCTCTTCATGAAACTGACTCCTGCGCTGAGTCCTAGGATGTTTCAGTGCGAGGTGTTATCTCAAGGTCCTCGAGCCGGTCGTCGAGTCCAGGCTGGCAGACATTAAATACAAACACCAGCTCGGGGCATCGTCGTGGTCTCTGGCCGTACATCCTGGCGATTGCGTGGTGGAAGTTATACTCATCTACGATCCACTTATCCTGTGGTGAAGTCATCCTGTGGTGAAGTCTTCTCGCGAAAAGTGATGTCCGTCCACTGGATATCCGGGTCGAAGTCGATGCCAAGGTGATATTCTAGTCGGGCTCTGAACTTGTTCCAGTCCAGATAGTGAGGCTGGATTTGAGGAAGATGCCGGAACCCGTCCTTCAGTACGGTTTTCAACATTATATGCTTCTCCAGGTCGGGCGAGTGCTCTTTCGTCTTCTGTGCATCACGAAGTCGGAGGATTATCCTCGCGTTGATCAGGTCCGGCTCGGTCATTTGGCGCTGGCATGCTCTGATTGCTGCTGGAGAGTTTGGGATACTGTATGGGGTAAGCTGAAGAGGGTAAGTTGAAGATAGCACTGCTTCTGAGACCTCGTGAATGCCAATTGAAGATATTCTTGTTGCGATGTGACGGCGTCGGTAAAGAGTCAGAAAGGACGTCGTTGAGGAAGGAGTGGACTCCGGCGCCCGAGATTTCGCGATGTTGACAAAGACATCATCGACTTGAACTTTTTGCCCCGCCAAACATCCCACATTCCACCGACATTGCGCTTCACAACATCAACATGAAGCAAAGATTTTCCTCCATTGATGTGAAGGTATACTGCTCTCTCTGATGTGTATCTGCGGCATACTAAAATCTCCAGGTCATCGCACACGAGCTTTCCAATGCCTTAGTCACCCTGCGAGTCTCCAACATCTACGACCTCTCCTCAAAGATCTTCCTCGTCAAGTTCGCGAAACCAGAAAACAAGCAGCAGATCATTATCGACTCAGGCTTTCGATGCCATCTCACAGAGTTCTCTCGTGCTACGGCAGCTGCGCCATCGGTCTTCGTCCAGCGATTGCGAAAGGTCCTCAAGACTAGAAGAGTCACAGCGGTCTCGCAGGTCGGCACAGACAGGATTATAGAGTTTGATTTCAGTGACGGACAATACAAGCTGTTCTTGGAGTTTTATGCGAGTGGGAACATCATCTTGACAGACAAGGACCTCAATATTTTGGCATTGTTGCGCATTGTGGCTGAAGGAGATGGCCAGGAAGAGCAGAGGGTTGGACTGAAGTATTCTTTGGATAACAGGCAGAATTACGGGGGCATTCCACCCCTGACGAAGGAGCGACTGCGAGATGGTTTACAAAAGGCTGTTGACCGAGGGGAGGGCAGTCTAGTGGCTGGGAAGAAGGCGAAGAAGAAAGCAGATGAGCTGCGGAGGGCGTTGGCTGTTTCGATCACGGAATACCCACCTATGCTTGTCGACCATGCTATGCGGGTCACGAAATTTGATTCGACACTCAAGCCAGCAGATGTACTGCAGAACGAGGGGCTACTGGACCATTTGATGCGATCACTACAAGAAGCACAGCGAGTCGTGCAGGAAATTACAAGTTCCGAGGTTGCGAAGGGCTACATTATTGCAAAGAAGAAGGATGGCTACGACGAGGCCAAGGCTACACCGGGCCAGGAGTCGAGGAAGTTCGTGTTATATGAGGATTTTCATCCTTTCAGGCCAATGCAGTTTGAGGGTGATCTCACTATTACCTTCCTCGAATTTGAAGGTTTCAACAAGACCGTCGATGAGTTCTTCTCCTCAATCGAAGGTCAAAGGCTCGAGTCTAGGCTCGAGGAAAGAGAGCTCACTGCGAAGCGGAAAATTGAAGCTGCGAAACAAGATCAGGAAAAACGACTAGGTGGACTACGACAAGTGCAGGAATTGCACATTCGGAAAGCCGAAGCACTTACCGCAAATGCCGAGTGGGTACAGGAGGCTATAGACAGTGTCAACGGTCTTCTTGCGCAGGGAATGGATTGGGTTGAGATCAGCAAGCTCATTGAAAGGGAACAGAAGCGAAAGAATCCCGTCGCGGAACTCATCAAATTACCCCTGAAGCTACAAGAGAAGACGATCACTCTGCTCTTGGACGAAGAAGCGTTCGGTGAGGAGGAGGAAAACTCTGCGTATGAGACAGATAGTGATGCTTCGGATCTCGAGGACGAGGACTCGAAACCAGAGCCAAAGCAGAAGAAAGAAGACAAACGCCTGACAATTGACATTAACATCACTCTCTCTCCATGGGCGAATGCAACAGAGTACTACGACCAGAAGCGGTCTGCGGCCGATAAGGAACAAAAGACTTTGCAATCCTCAACCATTGCTCTGAAGAGTCAAGCGGCGAAGATTGCCGAGGATCTTAAGAAAGGTCTGAAGCAAGAGAAAGCTATTCTTCGCCCCGTGCGCAAACTACTGTGGTTCGAGAAGTTCATTTGGTTCATTTCCTCTGATGGGTACCTGGTTCTCGGCGGTAAGGATGCTCAGCAGAATGAGATGCTGTATAAGAAGTACCTCAAGAAGGGTGACGTCTATGTTCATGCTGATCTGCATGGGGCTGCGACGATTGTCATCAAGAATAATCCCAAGACACCCGATTCTCCAATTCCTCCTTCGACATTGTCCCAGGCAGGGACACTCGCTGTTTCGTGCTCATCTGCGTGGGATTCGAAAGCTGGAATGTCTGCATGGTGGGTGAATGCAGACCAGGTATCGAAATCTGCACCTACCGGAGAGTTTTTACCTACTGGTAGCTTCATGGTCAGAGGAAAGAAGAACTTTCTGCCTCCAGCCGTGCTTTTACTTGGGTTTGGAGTCATCTTTCAGATCAGCGAGGAGAGTAAGGCTAGGCATGTTAAGCACAGGTTGGTTGAGGATGTTACTAGCGAATCTGGAGATGGCGAAAAAGCCCAGTCAGTGGCTGGTGATGATCATGCTGCGCAAAATGTGGACGATGATGAAGGCAGTATCGCTGAAGATCACGAATCCGAAGATGAGAAAGAGGATGAGCAACCTCGAGCGAATGCTCTCCAGACTCAGAACGCCTCTGATGAACCGGAAGAGCCTACTGAAGAGTTGCCCAAGCTTGATATCGATGAGACTAGTGCGACTCATGAGCGGGCAGAAACAAGCGATGCTACCCCCGCAGTCGAAGATGCCCAGCAGGAGGAAGCCGCCGAGGAACATCAAGCTTCAGAACCAGAATCAGACAACGAAACCAACGCAGATAGCACCCAACCCCCAACCGGCACCCAAACTCCCAGCATAGCAGGCACAACCAAAAAAGGACCCGCGCCCCTTAAACGCGGCAAAAAAGGCAAAGCCAAAAAGATGGCCACCAAATACAAAAACCAAGACGAAGAAGATCGTCTCGCCGCCCAACAACTCATCGGCGCAGCCGCCGGTCGCGAAAAAGCCGAAGCAGACGCCAAAGCAAAGATCGCCCGAGAAGCCGAACTCGCGTTCCAGAAAGAACGACGGAGAGCTCAACATCTACGTACCCAAAAGGAAACTGCTGAGCATGAAGAGATTCGAAAATTGATGCTTGAAGAAGGACAAGAGGTATTAGAGGAGGGGGAAGAGGAGAAGATGGGTGCTTTTGAGAGTTTAGTTGGGATGCCGATGAAAGGGGATGAAATATTAGAGGCTATTCCGATTTGTGGGCCTTGGGCGGCGATGGGGCAGTATAAGTATAAGGCGAAGTTGCAGCCGGGGGCGCAGAAGAAGGGGAAGGCTGTTAAGGAGATTTTGGGGAGGTGGGTGGGTGATATGAGTGTGAAGGGGAAGGTGGATGAGAAGGCTGAGGATTCGGAGAGGATGTGGCCGAGGGAGGTGGAGTTGTTGAAGGGGTGGAAGTTGGAGGAGGTTAATGGGGTGGTGCCGGTGAAGAGTGTGAGGGTTATGATGGCTGGTGGAGCGGCGGGCGCGAGTAAGGGGCAGCAGAAGGGGAAGGGTGGGAGTGGGAAGGGGAGTAAGAAGGGGAGGTAGTGGTGGGTTTTGACGATGATGAAGAATGCATGGTACTAATGTCCGACTGCTTTCCGCAACATTTCCTGTTTCTAGGATATAAAAATCATTGCCGACATTATTTATGTTTCCAAGTGGACCACTTCCTTCTCACCCATCCTTCCTCAATACTTGTTCTTGGCCTTCAAGTTCGTTTACACCATCTGCTGTTGATTTTCTGCATGAAGGAAGCCCTCACCTGAGAGCGGGAAAAATGTGGCGCCAAGGGCGTTCAAACACCCCAGCATCAGCGCCCTTGTCGAAATGCCCTTTTTCGCGACGTGCAACAAAATTTTTCAGCTCTTGGGGTCCAAGGACCCGAGGATATGATTGGGTGCGGTCTTCGCCACACGGGCTCAGTGGCTTTCCCGTCGGCCAAGGTTATTCTTTCTTGGGTGGGGAGCAGGAGCTTCTCCTCAGACGAGAACATCTTTAGACTCTTGAATGTCTTTCTACTCAAGCAACTTGATGAAACGATCTGCTCAAGTGATTTTAGGATTACCAATTTGAGGAGTGCTAACGTCTCGGATGTGAGGTGGCAGGATAAGGAGGTGAAGTGGGAGATTGAGAGAACCAGGGGCTGATGCTTCAAAAACTGAGACTCGAGTCTTAGGGCTGAGGATCTTCCGGAGGAGGTGAGGGCTAGATATAGGAATTTAGGAGGGGAAAGTGGATTGAGATGACTGAGTGATCCATAGAACCTAGAAGAGTTTGCGTAGATTAGATCTCTTTTAGTCTGGCTTCTTATAAATTTACTCTGCTACCTGGCTGTTCGAGTGTGAGTGAATATGGAGCGCCAAAGTGTGATACTGAAAACCTGTCACTGCTATTTTCCAACGGAGTGGCTGTAGGGTGACCATATCAGAGTGTAAAGAAGATGCATTCTAATCTAATCTACAACGAGCCTTAAGGGCTAGCTAGCCTAGTCTCTGATGAATAAGCCTATCACCGTGTCCCCCAACAGTGGCGCAAGCCGCTTTCTTCTTTGAATTTATCTTTGAGTCGCGGAAGATCTCATATGCTACACACGATGCAGTCTGCACTGGCATTCGTTTACATCACAAAGAGTTCAATATGTGCACGCTCTCTGTAACAGTTGCCCACTCAATGCAGGATATTAAACGATGTACTGTTCGCTGCATTGGCTGAAGCAGCTTTCAGCAAAGTTGAAAGGAAAAGGCATTCGCACGTGATCACGTGGAACCTCGCTTCGACCACATTCGGGAAGGCGCGTCGAGCTAACGCGACGTCCTTCAACCCGCGCAAACCCTTAAAAAAACACCACTTCAACATCTTTCCGCAACACCACCCTGACAAACTTTCCAACATTCGAACACCTCAGCAAATCCTTCAGTTGAAGCGCAACTACGTACGGCATCTACACTTCGAATCGATCACCTTCTCGATAGTTGTGCAAGCGAAGCTACAGCCGTCGTTCACACAGAAGTCCAGAGTCATACTCTGGCGATCCTACTTCAACAATCGCACGCGTAACACTCCGGCAGCTTTTCGACTGGAGCGTGTTTGTGTTCAATTCGAACCCGGTCACCTTCATGGATAGCCACGTCGCGACCACGGCACCTGAAGATCCTGCCTTCCCTTCAACTGCAATGTCGCCAGTCATGTCTACTGCCAACGACGAAGACGGTACTCAGGACCTCGATTTTGCTATTCCTGCCAAGTCATTTCCAAAATTCCAGGACCTTCCAATCGAGATCCGACTTATGATCTGGAAACTCGCGCTGCCGCCGCGAATCGTCAATATGGAGCCATATCAGCCGAAAAGGATGGTATCCAGGGTTTCGAACAATTGTTCTATTGAAAATGGGTTTTGGGAAGACTTTTTCGATGCTCCCGATGTCGCCAAACAGCTGCTCGACAATCCCAGCATACATTCTCTGAATCAAGGTCCCTGGAATCTATGGACTGTTCAGGCATCATGCCCCTCAATCATCGGTGTTCTGAATGCTTCTCACGAGGCCCGTGATCTTGCCAATTCTCAAGGCTACTCTCGCACGTTTGGGATGCATGGCACTCGTCCCTCGATCGTATTTTCTGCTCGCGTCGATACATTCTACATCAGCTGGACGGAACTAGGGCAATTCTTAGAGAGTAGTTACTGGGAACACGCATGGGACCTGGATCGTGTTGAGAACCTTGCGCTTGGTGATCTTCCTTATGGTTTCTCAGATGGTTCCTTCATAGATGCCGAGATCATCGACGAGATACTTGATATGGCCCAGTTCAAGAACCTCAAACGGATTACTTTAGTTATAGAGTACGATGTCGAAGATGATCGCTCGGATTTAGTGTTTATGAGTCTTGCAGACGTCCAATCTGCCAAGGACAGCGCTATCGCAGATCGAGCAAGCCAGGAAGACGAAGACGACAATGGCAGTAACGATAATGAGGACCAGGACAAAGAGAGAGAGAAGGTGGATCAAGGGGAGAATTCGGAAGAAGATGACAACACTACGGCAATTGAAACACTGCCAATGATGGACCCTGATGACCACGGGACGGAGTCCGACATCTCAGACGACGATGAATCTGATAACGAATCAGATGACGGCTCGGAGGATGACGGAGACTCCGAGCCCTGGGAAAGGAGTGTCGATTACAGCAATATTGGGTCCTATGATTTCGAAAAGGCAAATCTCGCTCAATGGCTGATGAGAGGTGTTGATGTCCCAAGAAAATATCCTCATCTGAGGCATTTGAAATTCGACAGAATGATCGTCACTACGAGGGCACACAAAGCGGAGTTCAGATCAGCCGAGGAATGGTTCGGAGCGAAGCAGAAGCGACTGCGGCTCATTATTGGGAATAGTACGATGAAGCGGGTGATAGCACATCCAGAGACTACCGTGCAGGACTTGATTACGGTACATCAGAGTATGCAGTTCCTACGACCATCAGAAGCACCTGCAAAGGGCTGTTTCCAAGACAAAGACTTGGACCCAAGTACTCGAGTGCTTGAAATTGATGGGATCCGTGATGGAGACTGGCTTTACATCTACGGTATGTATAACGGGCAATGGGAGAGCTCTAGCGGATGAAAATTGCTTCTCCAGTGGTGCTAGAAAAGGCCCGTTGCCAGATCTCTCAGAGGAGCTTAGCGCTTCGAGCTTATAAGGTAATTTTGCTGGCTAAGAGTGTTTCTGGGGGCAATGGATTGTAGCACGAGCTTTCGCAGAATATTTTAACTGTATGTATTGGCGAATTGCTGGAGCACTGGCAACGTCGGCATATCAATGATTTCAACATACATTCTTCCTCTAGCTGTTTCGCATTCCTCATACCTCGGACTGATTTAATCTTCAAGAACTCCCGTCCCCTTCTATCAAGGAATTACTTCCAGGAGAATGATCGTTCGCTTTAGCGAACCCCTTTCTCGAATCCTTCCCAGATCATAGAAATCACAAATCAAGCCTAAAGCAACGAACGTTATTTCTCAAACTCACTTAGAGACACTATTCTTGATGATGATATTTAACATGGTCGTTCAGAGCGTGGAGCCTTGCTGCACCTTTCAGCAGAGAGTACTCTTCTCACGTACACGTGACTAAAATATACGCCTCTCAAAATCGGGCGGGGAATCTGGTAAGTACTGTCTACAAAGCTTTCGCGGTCGTTCAACAGTACTTCAGTATAGATGTGTAATGATGAGCCTTGATCTATTAGTGGGTTCAAGAGCATGTGATTTCGTGTTCGCAACTGGGTTTCTCGGGAACATGCGTCACTTAATCGGCAAGTTTTTCGGTATGCAGATTGCAAGTCAGGTGGAAGATTTTTGGGAAACGGGCGACCATCGGGACGTGAATAGTCTTTCGTGTCATGGTGGTAGAGTTGGCCAAGCAAGGTATTACGCTCGATTCATTGCTCTACAGATAAAATGCCAACCTCCTTGACTCCCTTGCCCATGTACAGAGACCAAGCCAAACTCGCATGATTGCTGTGTGAGGCCGGCCCTCTTCTCTATTTTCTTGGGCCAAAATGCACACGCGTCCGGACTGAGCCTCGGCAGCACAGGATGCTTTACGTAAACCCGCAGCGCCGTAAGTACTGTGCTGCTATAGGTACCCCCCAGTTCTGGAGTTCGCCAATGAAAGATGGCCGTCTGACTGATTCTCAGAAGTATTTACGGTAGATATTTATGGTAGCTCAACTTTCATCCTTCAATCTTCGTTCCATATTCGTTTGTAATCAGGGCGGCCGAACCGATGAGGAAGGTGCAATTCTCGGCGGAGTTCCGGGCGCCTGCTCCCCTCCTCGAATTGGATAAAATCAAGAAACACCAACATCCAACATTTTTTCAAAACAGGAGCGGGGCAATGCATTGGGCTTTGGACAACCTGGGTAATGCCCCGGGGGACATCTTCCGGCCCCTTATCTTTAGCTTTGTGCGACATTCGATATGCTCTTTTATTCGTTTTGATGTTCCCAATTCTCGACTCGATATAGTCAAACCGCATCTATTATTTCATACCCAATCTTCGCTCGCACACCCCCAATGCCGACCCTCTCGGATTTCAAAAATAGCGTCAAAACTGCCCTCAAGGTTCCGCATAATGGCTACAAACCACGTCCGAGACGACAGGTCATAACCTTCAATGAAGCGCTCGAGAACCTGAAGACTTCACAGACTGGCTTCGTCATTTGTGCCGCTTTTCATTCTTTTGGGAGATGTCGCAAAGAAATTACTTTGCTCGACTCGTCGAATTTCCTTGCCAATTTGGATCAATTCGACCTAACTGACATCCAGGCACCTATTAAACTGATGCCATTGATGCTCTGTTCCACGCACTGGGGGAAGACCGTTTATCACAATGCGTTGTTTCTCGACTGGTTGTCAGTATACTGCTCGAAGCAAGACCATCCCCACTTCGAGAATACAGTTGTCGACTACCAATCAGCCATTGTAATTGACAATAAAGAAAGCTCTTTGCCCAACATTGCTATTTCCCCCGGATCTACACCAGACAATCAAGGAAGGCCGGTTTCTGCACCTAACAGTTCCACCAAAGGCAAGTTATTCTATAACTTCAAAAGAGTCAGGTTGATGAAGGGAGTTTTATTGAGCTTTCGGTCTTATATTCTTAACTCTCATAGTCATCCAGCTAACTTGACAATAGACGAGAATTATCTGAATAACCTGAATAGAGCAGCTCAGGTGCAGATAAACAGCGATTATGAAAAACCGAGTCCGTCTGAACCCGAGCCTGATCGTGCTGCCCAAAATCTGCCAGAAACTTCGGTTCTTGTAGGCATGGAGTCTTACGCCTCGATTGAATTAGGAGTAGCAACCCTCGAGATCATGTACCAGGAAAATCTCAAATGTATCGCCATGACTTCGGATGGTTGGCGATGCCCGGCAGTCATACATAAAGAGCAACTGCTTAAGGCTCGAGAGCTTTTAAGCTCTTACGCTACATCTGGATCAAAGCTTGACGTAGAACTCCTACCTAGATTGGTTCTCTGTCCTGGGCATGCAATTGGAGACCTACCACGAATGTACTCTGAGAAGTGGGCCGTCTTTTCCGAGCAGCGATTGTCAAAGGAAGAAGCAATGTCGAAGTTCAACGCCGATTTCTGGATGTCTGTTCAATTTTTCTCGAACGATAAGAGGGATGATGTTACCTTTCGAACAACGTCGTTGAATAGACCGAGATCAACTTCTAATCTATCTTCACGTCGGGGGGAGAAATACGATTTCAGAAGCACTGAGCATGCTAGAGGAAACTCTCCAACGCCTCTAGCAAAGATACCACTGGATTCACCAACGCAAAGTTTTGAATTCTCATTATCCAACCGATCGCTCAAACCCGAGGTTGGAACCATGCTAAGTTGCGAGGATTTTCTTGAGCGTGCGTCTTCGTCTGGTGAGCTTCAAAGATACAATTACATCACAAAATGCTAACACCCTCGAGATCATCCAGCCGAGTATTTGAGAACCAAGCGCCAGCCTGAGTCAGTGGCAGCGCCGGTGTTCATTAATGTGCGACCGATGGACGAGAGCCCTCGGCCAGAAACCATTGCCTCTTCGGCATCTAAAGAAGTCATCAAAGAAGCGATTCCACAGGAACAAAACGCTGTAGCTCAAGATTCCCGGCCGAAGACACCTACAATTCCACCCTCATCCCAGGGAGCCATCCAGCAGACAAATCGGATTCGTTCTCAAGACATCATTGACAAGGAATTAATCAAAGAGATGAACTCGCCAGATTTACGAGGAGGCTATGTTTATATCTTCAATTCGCCCCACAGAAAGCTATGCAAGATTGGGAAAGCTACAGATATCAATGTACGCAAACAGCAAATTCAAACCGGATGCCAGCTCCAAGGTTTCGATCAAGTCAACGCGGTAGCCATACGTACTACGTTTCCCGAGCGAGTCACAAAGCTTGTTCATTTGGAGTTGCAGAATTTCCGAGCCAAGCTAAGCTGCGAGGGTCACCATCACCCTGAGTATAACAACGAAGCAGTTCAATCAGAACATGGAGAATGGTTCAATGTCACTGAAGAAGTCGCGATTCATTCAGTCAACTTATGGTGCGATTTCACTTGTCGCGCTTATACTTCTGATGGTACAATCAAAGAGGAATGGGCCAGGAGGTTGACTTTGCTGCCCAAGCCGGACTCTACCGAAACCTGTCTCCTAGAAAAGGTTCTTGGGGGCGGCTATGTGCCCGATGTCTCGTCATATCATTTTGAACGAATCAATCGATATAACAAATGGATCAGAGAGGGGAACGCTTGAACATTCCTAACCCCCTATGAGTGCGATAAGCTATAAGAGGAAATCGAAGAAAAGATGTGGAGTCAAAGAATAATTTAGCATTTGGATGGTAGCACGATTGAGTAAGAGTGGAAAAGCTGTGGTAGATGAATACAAGGATTGGCTCTCACTCTGACATAAATTTTCCGATGGCCAAACAAATGAATATGAAATTGCGGCTCCTTTCTCGTTGACATGCTCATCGAAGCTTCTACGACTTTCCCAACTGTCATCTCAACGTTGACGTCGGTTCAAACGCTTCTCTCATTCGATTTCTCCTTCCGATAATGTAGGGTAACAACGACACCAAATAGTACCTCTGGAGCGGTGAGGGAGACAGGTGAGCATTTCTTGATATCACGTTGGATGGCTATTGTTTCCCTTGAAGTTCTGTCTCTGTTGATGGCAAGGGTGGCGATGGGAGACTGGGAGTTTTGTAACCATATGATGAAGTTGGGTCCTATGGGAGTAGCTGAGGCCTACAACCCCGGTCGGACCGAAGCAAGTACTGGGCCTCGGTAACTAAAACGTAGGAGTCCAAATGATGGGCCACGAACCGCCATTGAGACCCTGTCGCGCTAACGCCTGCACTGGCCTACCCTCACCAGCCTCTGGGGTTTCAGCCCAATATCCGGGGTTCCGTCGGATCGCGGTCAAGTCCCCAGATTGGTCCCCCGCCCCTTACCTAGGTCCTACTACTCGACCAGCCCAGTTCAGTTCGAAGGAGAATTACCGATATCCATTCCCGGGGGAGTTAACCCCAACTTCTGCGCGATGATCCTTCCGATTGGGAAGCGGCACTAAATGGCCAAAAGTATCCCGTACCAAGTGCAGCAGCAAGTGTGGTGATTTATCGCGACCAAATTCGATCGACGGTCCATCGTACGGGAAAAAATTAACAGCTCCGGCGATGGGACGAGACAATTCGATCATCTAAAAGGAACGTAGAGTCCCGCGAGAACACCACACCTCAAGCAAATTCTTTTCGTCTTTTCGTTTTAAATAATGATTACTAAAGCATTAGTGGTTGCTGAGCCAGGCTCGCCATTCATGTACCAAGAGATACATGTGGATGATAACATTCGAGATGATGAAGTGCTTGTGGAAATGAAGGCCACAGGCGTGTGCCACACCGACCTTAACTTTCGCAACGAGAAGACGATTCCTGGGCTATTCCCTGCAGTTTTTGGTCACGAAGGTGAGCCAGCCATTCTTTGCTGTCAAAGTCGCTCTTTTGGCCATTGTCATTGGATTATTGACCATTTCTCGCCCCAAATAATCCTCGACGAGAATTCTATCTGAATTAAAAAGTATATTAAATTTCTGTAGCTGACGATTTTGAATAAGGTGCCGCAATCGTCGTCAAAACGGGCTCTAAGGTCCGCACCACGTCTCCAGGTGACCACGTCCTCCTAACATATACGTGCTGCGGAAATTGCAAGTACTGCAACAATAAAGACACGTCCTACTGCTATGACTGGGAGCGCGATAATTTTGGTGTTGGGAGAGCCGACGAATCGAAATCCTATGCAGAAACATCTGGAACCGCCATCACGTCACATTTCTTCGGCCAGAGTTGCTTTGCCAAGTACGCAGTTATTGCAGCGAATAGCGTAGTCAAAGTTGATAAAGATCTACCACTGGACTTATTGGCCCCGTTGGGTTGTGGTATCATGACTGGAGCTGGAGGTGTGTTTCACCTGATAAGGTCCCAAATTTTATAGAAAGAAATTCTAACGGAGCAATTAGCAATGCTGAATGTAGTCAAGCCAACTGCAGGTTCAACGGTACTGGTTGTAGGAGCTGGCGCTGTAGGACTGGCTGCACTGATGGCTATAAAACTTGCCCCGTCAAAACCTAGCAAAGTTATTGCAGTCGACATTGTTTCTGAACGTCTTGGGCTTGCGAAAAAGTACGGGGCAACAGATGTGGTGAATTCGAAAGACCATCCAGATCTCAAGGCCACGCTCATGGCCATTACGGAAGGCAAGGGAGTTGATGGCGCTATAGACACAACAGGACGTCCTGAAATCGTGGGAACGCTTCTTGAGTCTGCGGCCAAGAAAGGCGTAGTAGTGACAGTTGGTGTCGGCAGTGTGAGCATCTCCGGAAGCCTGAGATGGCCTTTACTCGCATCTTCTACCTCTGCTGATAAGATCCTAGCTCACTGCAGAAGTGTCCACTAATATATTCAACACCGTCAACTCTGGCCGAACTTATGTCGGGTGCGCCATGGGAAGCTGCTACCCTCAAGAGTTCATCCCGGTGCTGCTTACTGCCTGGCACGATGGCAAATTCCCATTCACGGATTTGATCAAGAAGTACGCAGCAGAGGATATGGAAATAGCTGCAAAAGAGGTCTTGGATGGGAGCGTAGTCAAGGCGGTGTTAGTCTGGAAATGAAGAATATTTCAGGCGTTTGATGTAACCAAATTCTATGGCAGGGGTCTAATTCAAGGTGCACATATAATCTAAGTCTCCCCCATCGATATTCTTCATCCTTTTGAGCGCTTCTAGCACTTCTTAAACGACTCACCCTCCCACCATCCCTTATTGTATCACAATTCATGTACAGATAGCCTAGATAAATGCCCCCCTATTGGGTAGGGAGCAAATATAGCACTAGCAGGCGTCCTGTATGGCCATCTTCTGCTCTCAGACTCCCACTCAGCATGTTCAAGGGTAATCTTGCAGGACACCTGTGCCTGCCAACTAATGAAAAGGCGTTGAGAAAGATTGGTCTTCGGTGACGTAATTAATTGCAAAAGGATGACCGACGAATTAGAGAGACTAAAATCACCACCGTATTCTAAAACCCACCTCTTTAGAACCGAACCCACGTGACAACCCCGCATTTTCATTTCCATCCGCACGACCCTTGAATGTGGATTTCAAGGTCTTGCGAATTTCGATGCAAGAATCACAGTTGCAACGTCTAAGTCATACTTTAGGACGGACCTGGTAGACCGAGCAACTACTTCCTCGTATCTAAGAATGAGAGGTTGATCTGCTCAGCACCTCCTCAAACATGTCGAGCGACTCACAGCGTCATCGCTGCTCCACCTGTCTAAAATGCTACAAACGACGAGAGCATTTGCAACGGCACACTAGCTCTCATACCTCTGACCGTCCACACCAATGCACGAGGTGCAGTGGGACTTTCCAAAGGGCTGACGCCCTTAAACGACACCTCAGAACGTGTGATGGGAAAGCAAACGGACCATCTACAACTCCTGCCAAAAGACGAGCATGTGATCGCTGCGTGCATCAAAAGAAAGCTTGCAGCTCTGGCCGGCCTTGTCAGAATTGCCAGAAGAGGTCGTTGTTATGCTCTTATTCGTTTGCTTCGAATACCGTATTGCCCGAAGACGACACAATTCTGCAAAGCAACCAGATCGGAAGCGAGTCTTTCTTTGGCAATGAAGCTTCAATGTTTTTAGACAACAGTTGTTCGATCTCGCTCAACTTTGATGATAGAACACTTGAGCACTTTGATGCGGGTGCCTTTGGCATACTCCCAGATTTCGACCTTTCCGACTACCCAAGCGCAAATTGGCTGGACTTCATAAACCTGACGGCAGAAACTCGACCGCCCCAAGAAACCCGCGCTTCATCTACAAACAGCCATGATCATTCGTTTCCTTTCCTGGATAGCTTCACAAGTCGAACTGGGTTTGTCTCTTCCTTTGATTGTGGATCCTCGATCCAGAGACAAGAAGTTCTAGCAGCAGTCCTTCGGTCTCTAGCCAAGGGTGAACCGGCCCTTTCGCAATCGGTGCCAGGGCGTCTGGCTTCTGGGACAGGGCATTCAAAAGATGCTACACCACTGGCTACAATTCCACTGTTACAATCTTCGTGGATCTACGACCCTCTCTCGTTGAAGACGAATGAAATTATCCTTCTTGTTAAAGAGGTAGCAACGGTGAAGCCACGAAACAGCGCCGTAACAATAACGTGGTCACTAGCATTAGAGGAAAAGTGTTCTGTGTTCTTTTCATCAACGAATCTTCGAAAGTTTCTAGAGCTCTATTGGGCGATCTGGCATCCCAATGTCAATTTTGTGCATCGACCTACGTTCAATCCAGCGGGTTGTAAGTCTATCCTGCTTGCATCGATGGCGCTGATTGGTAAGTGTTGCTCCTTCTCTGTTGGTTCCTATCTCACGGTCGCAGGGGCTTGCGTTTCACCCGACCCTACAGATAACGAAAACGCGAAGACTTGGTTCAATTGTGTAGAAGAGATGGTCTTCATCGATGATGACTTCTGCAGCGACACGCTCTCCACTAATACTGCTCCATTCAATCCTCCATCCAATCGGCGAAAGATAGAAGCTCTTCAAGCTGCTTATATGGTTGTTGTCTACCAGAATTGGGAAGGCACTGATGCCAGCAAACTTCGTATGCGACGATATCGCTACAGCAATGTTGTTTCTGTAAGTAGTCTACAGCCTTCCGTTTGGAAGTCTAATTTACATCATTGAACAGGCTGCTAGGGATATCAGTATAGGTAGTGCGAAGCACGTCAACTATAATCAACAAAGCAAACAGGAATTCAATTGGGGTGAGTTTGTGGCCAGAGAAGAACTCATTAGGTAAGACTCGGTACTCAATTTGTTTTCTCAGCCTCTGATTTTCTCTGTAGGACATTCTTGTGGATATTTTTACTTGATCATGCTTTCACCATATTCAACAACTTACCTCCTCGAATGGTTATCAAGGAAATGAAGATGCACATGGCATTCCCGGAATCTTGCTTCCAAGCGGCCACAGAAGATGAGTGTTATGAAGAAATTCAGTCTTGGATGTTAGATTTAGGTCCAACTTGCTGCATTACTCTCCGCACAGCTATTGAAGATGCCTGCGAAAAGGTCCTCGTACAGGAAACTCACCGGAACTTAGCACGCCTAGGGCCGCTCAATTTGTTCGCGATAGTATCAGGTAAAGATTTTCAGAGTTTGTGTCTATCTAGTAATCGTTGACATATCGTGCAGCTTTTCACGCTCTGATTTTCCAATATCAGAACTCCTTTGGCGGAGAGGCCCAAGTAGTATCAATTCGGAATGCTCTAGGTAACTGGATACGAATCTGGGAAATCTACTCTAGCGAGCTTTCTGACACTCCGCCACACGTTCTCATCGGCGACTGCCTTAATCTGGAAAACATGTGGAAAAGGGTTGGATTTTTGCGCTATTCTCCGGAGTATTGGTCACTCGCAAGTCTCATTCTGGATCGGATCTCAACCTCGAGAATCAATCAGCAAGATCATAGAATCGCATCGGATACAAGTCTAAGCTGCCATACTGCTCTACAGAATGGATCCCCTTCTCCGATCCTTGATAAATACGACCAGACTAGTATGCGGCAAGTCAATGATCTAATTGCCGATTTTCAGAAGGTGCAAATATGTTAGTACTTTGGCACTCGGGGTAATAGTTGCGCCAAGACTTTTAGAGGCTTCCTCAATTGCAAGGGAAATTGCCCAATCAGATTTCCAGAATTTGTGAATTGTTACTTGCTTAAGTTGGTGTGCTTGGTGGAGAATTTGCAACTATTACCCCGAGTACGAAGTATTTGAAGGACTGGGATTGGGGGACTCATTCTCAATGAGGGCGCTGGCTGCATTGGTTACATCAGAAAACTCATATTGGAACCCTTGGCAACGTGAAAGTCTACTTACTCGTCTGCTGAGAGCCAATGGGGGTACTAATCACCGACCCCACCCCCACTCCGCCTCCGCATTCTCCCACCTCCACTCCGCCCCCGCATTCTCCCACCCCCGCATCCGCTTCGCTCCACATCGTTTCCGACCATAGCTTCATGGAGTGGAAGAGACCATGGTATCGAAGGGAACCCATGATTTTTGGCGTATATAAGGTATCTCCCGACACCACGACTATTTCTGATGTAATTGCTCCTTGACCGAACAAGATGTTGACTTCTTACACCCTTTTGGCTCTGGCGGGCCTCGTTGCCATCCTTATGCGTCTTCTTTCGATTGGGAAAAGGCCAAAAAATTACCCACCTGGACCTCCAACTCTCCCCTTAATTGGCAACATTCATCAGGTGCGGTCTCCCGGCCAGAGTCCCGCATCTAAATCCTGACTCAAGTGACTATAGATGCCTTTACGAGACGTCCATCTCCAATTCGAAAAATGGGCTCGGGAATATGGGCCGATATACAGCCTGATACTGGGAACTAAGACTTTGGTTGTGCTCTCGAGCGGTGAAGCAGTTAAGGACCTGCTAGATAAGAAGAGCGGTATCTATTCTCACAGGCAAGAGATGTATATTGGCCAGACACTCTGCAGTGGTGATCTCCGGCTCTTGA
Organism: Phialocephala subalpina; assembly: GCA_900073065.1. Classification (NCBI taxonomy): domain Eukaryota; kingdom Fungi; phylum Ascomycota; class Leotiomycetes; order Helotiales; family Mollisiaceae; genus Phialocephala; species Phialocephala subalpina. The sequence continues at coordinate 715,793 of FJOG01000022.1, read as the reverse complement.
TGATGGTAAGATTACGTTCTCCGGAGTCTTGTTCGGACAATAGGATGCTAACAATACAAAGGGATATGGACCGAGATGGCGTACGGTATGGTTGAACTATCGTGTAGATTCCTATATTACTGAACTGACAACGCGATAGTTTCGCAAAATGGTCCACGGACTGCTCAACGTATCAGCTGCAAAATCATATGTCCCATATCAGATGCTAGAAAATAAGCAAATGCTCTACGAAATGCTCAACCAGCCAGATCGATTCCTGGAAAGCATTCGTCGGTACTCAAACGCGTTGACAACTACCATGGTATTTGGCTGGCGAACACCTACGTATGAGGACGATAAGATGAAGCAATTGTTTGACGGCTTCGCTGAGTTCGCAGCCATCAACCAAACGGGCACAGCTGCCCTAATCGACTTCTTTCCGTGGTTGAGGCAATTGCCAGATTTTGTCTTGCCAGCGCAGAAGAAGGCCAAAGGGCTGCATAAGCACGAGAAGGCTTTGTATCTAGGCCACTGGCTCAAGGCTAAAGATGACTTCCAGCAGGGCCTCATACAGCCATGTTTCTGTGTCGGAATGGCAGAAGCACAAAAAGCAGATGGTTTCAGCGACGACCAGGCAGCTTACATATCCGGCACTCTCCTTGAGGCAGGATCGGACACTACCTCAAGCACACTGTACGCTTTCGTCCAAGCAATGCTCTTATTTCCGGAAGTCCAGAAGAAAGCGCAAAGAGAGCTCGATCGTGTTATAGGCCTCGACCGCATGCCTACCATGGACGACGAGCCGAACTTGCAGTACATCCGCGCGTCCATGAAAGAGACCCTCCGCTGGATGCCGACCACAATCCTCGGTGCTGTGCCTCATGCAGTTACTCAGGATGACACGTACAGGGGATTTTTCATCCCTAAAGGCGCTGGAGTTATGAATAATGTATGGGCCATCCACATGGATCCTGACCGGCATCCGAGCCCTAGGACATTTGACCCAGAACGTTACATCAATGATTACCAAAGTCTTTCAGACGCGGCAGCTAACCCTGACTCGACTAAGCGCGATCAGTTCGCATTCGGTGCAGGCCGCCGCATCTGTCCGGGAATTCATGTTGCGGAGCGCAGCTTGTTTCTTGGGATGTCAAGGATGTTGTGGGCATTTGATATTGAGCCGCAAGTTGATGAGCAGGGGAACAAGATCTTGCCGGACCCGGACAAGCTTACGCAAGGATTTGTGTGCATGCCGGAGAAGTTTCCTGCGATGATTAGGCCGAGATCGAGGGAGAGAGCGGAGAAGGTGGTCAAAGAGTGGGAAGATATTCAGAGGGAGTGCTTAGATCCGGAGACGAAGCAGTGGAGGCAAGCTCCTACGAAATCGGGCATGGCCTCAAGAGTATGACACTACTTATTATTGATTTTTGTATCTTGCTTATATTACATATCTTATTAATATGATAAGGTCATATAAATTTCTTAAAAATCCTTCTTTATATTAAGTAATTTCGGGGGTTATATTAATCACGTATTTTCTAATATATAAAAAGTTTTTTGCTTTTTATAAATAATTAAACATCTTTTTACTTATTTTATTTATAAGTTTATTTTATACAATAATTATTAAATTAATCCAATTTATTAATTATAATAAAATTAATAAAGAGGCTTACCTAATGATGTGTAGATTCGCATACTCCAGTCGCGGGGGGTGCCTTGGGTTGTCGATTTTGTGCTTGATACACCCGATATTGAGCATGGTAGGGTACTGGTAGTAGAGATCGAAGATCCCAATGAGGGAAGCTTATGCGACTTGATCAATTTCCCTCTTCGACCCAGTGGGGGGTTAACATTTCCTCTAGAACGTTTTGGTCGGTTCCATCTTCCATAGAGTGCTCGGGATGGGTCGTTCTTTGCTATTGGTCTCCTGTCTCCAATAAAGTACTGTCAGCGGGTCTGCTAACATTTCAAATGCTTTCTTTTCGAACTTCTTTTGCCTGGATATGTTTGAGTAAGCTCTAAGCACAGCTGCTTTTAATGTCTGAATAATGGATCTGATATCTCGGCGTCTCTGGTCTGGGTACAATCTGAATCACTGATTCAATTCACTTTTGATTAACGTATGATGTACGTGACTGCCGTCTTCACATTCGCGCTTTCCGTGAAGAATACGATCTACAAGCGGCGACACAACCACTATAAGACGATCTCTTTCACCCCGCAACACTCTCGTCCTCAACCGCCTCTTCTAGCACAACATGGTTTCGACACCCTCCATCAAAGAGGTTGAGAAGTACTTTGAGACAGAGTTCCGGCCAATCTGCCAAGATATCATCGCCGACAAAACCAACCCGTGCGAAATGCCCAAGAAATGGCAAGCAGGACTTCACTGGCTTATCCGATCTCGCTTCGACAAAGTCGACCTTAGGAAGCAGACTTGGGATGCGATCGCCTACTTGCTATGCATTACAGACGATGAGGCTTACTTGATGCTCCATAGATATCCTTCCTGTCGGCGAGGAGAGAAGAGGAAGCTGTTGATCACATCAGTAAACAAAGCCAACTACCTGATCAACATCTTCCTCGGCAGGATCACAACGAACCGCTATATAGACTTGGAGCGGCCATCTTTCGATCAAGACGGTGCAGCCTACGCCGACTTTCTTTTCGCCTCAATCAACGAACTTTTGAATTCGGATGTCAATAAAGCGATGTACAGTCGATTCTTCCTCGCAGCGAAGATTAAATGTGTTAACGATGCTGGACGCTTGCCCTGAAGCCTGGCACTTCAAGAGTCTGAGAACAAACCATTCATGGAACGCACTCATACCTTGGTGACTCACGATCGAGACGCACAATGTTGGAGAGATAAATATGAATTCATTCTGGTGCTCGGAACCTCGCCTCTCGTCCACGCCGAGAAGTTATCACAAGCTTCAATCGCCAAGGCAGATGAAAGCCTCGCTTTTAGCAGTCCGCGCTTCTCGACAAACTTCATTGCCTGCGGTGGTCCGACTCGGCCTTTTGGAACCACCATCGTCGAAGCTTATGAGCTGAAGCAGCATCTGATGCTCAAAGGAGAAGTTCCCGAGGACAAAATCCTGATCGATGCGACCTCAGAACATACCTTCACCAATATCTGGAACGCCGCTCTCCTCGCCTTCAATGCTGGTATGCCTTTCCACAAAAAGATGATTGCCTTTCTACCGCATTAGCAATTCGATTTTATTATGGGTCTTGGTGAACACGCAGGTGGAGGAATGAAGAAGAGATGCAAAGAGGAAGTGTTTACTGATCCGTTTGAGTACTTGAGTATTGAGAAAGGGGAAGTGGAGAACAGCATTGTGGTGGGCTTTAAGGAGGCGTTCAGGGATGCATATAAAGGGAGACTACAGTGGAGAAATTATGTTGGGAAGAGTGTTGGGTTGAGCAGATTTGAAAGCGCCGAGGGATGGTTTGAATCGTGGGTTGATTGTACTTGTTGCGGCATTAGTGTAGAAGAACGCGAAGATAGCTGGCTCTCCCGATACGGGTATGGGATAATTTCAGTCTCATGGGAGTTGTGGCATACCTGCCATACTATACTGAGCAGAAAATCCGGCATATGGGGACTGGAGAGCTTGGGTTTCTCGTCTCGTTCTTATTAGTTAATTTGCATCTCGGGGTTCTCGCGTTATGTTATCATATCGAATGGAAGAGTTTTCTTACGCTGTTTAAAGCAACTTTGTAATGAAGAAGTACCTGTTATTTTAGAGTAGATGGATAAGTAAGAATAAGAGAGGATTATAGATCTCTACACGTGATCCACACCTGCCCGGGCTTTACCCGTTTCGTCAGCATCCAACCTCACCTCAAACATGCCGACACCACCTTGCATCATGAAACATGCAGAACTGTCTATCGACCGGCCAAAATATAACCCATTCCATACCTATACACACATAAAACACTGATGGATTCAACAAGTGGACGATTTCTAGGCACTACGGTCCTGGTGGTCCTCGAGCGAACTAGATACTCTGTATCTGAGCAAGAAGACGTACGACTGGTTTCCTAAACTGGGGACTCGGGGTTCACCTCAATTTGATTTGACTATAGCCTTTGGAGGAGTCAGAAAGCTTGCGTTGGGCGATGATTTATTGATTGATAGCTGGGGACATACCGATGAAGCCAATGACAGGGCCGCACGTCACAGACGAATTTTCGATATTCTTTCCTGGTTCAAAGACCTCGAACAGGTAACTCTGGTCACCCAGTGCGAGGATGATTACGAGGACGAGGGAGACCACGAAGAATATGACGATTTTTCCAACCTGGCATTGATGGATGGCGAACTTGACCAAAACCCAGCGGTCGAATATTGGTTAGAAGCTGGAAGCAGCGAAGCACTCAAGGTCTTGAAGAAGACTTGTCGGAGCTCATCAGCAAGTGGTTAAAGAAGCGGCGAAACTGTAGGCCCATCCTGTCAGTTGAGGACTCGTAATCTGTGATGATAGTCTCAATGCGATGAGGAAATTGTAGTATATTGGCATAAAGCCGCATCATT
>FJOG01000022.1:695046-711245 GCA_900073065.1 Phialocephala subalpina | reverse complement strand
CACTAGGCGGTTTGGCCTAAGTCCGATGTTCCAGTAAAAGCACTATATCAAGTAGACATTTCCACTTAACTAGACAAACAGATTTAATATCAATACTATACATTTTGCCTCTAGCCGCTTCCGCAACTGATAGTTATCAGTACTATCACTCTTCTCTACTTATTAATCACTTGATCTATAACTATTACACTATCCCTCGTTCGGTATTTCCACTCAAATCTCCCTCGAAAACGTATAAATAGCGTTACTAGTTACTAAGACGCTTTAACCGCTATTACTAACTTTACTAAAGTAACCCTACTATACTTCGTTATAAGATATACACTCCTCACCAATAGCCAATATCCAAAGAAACGTGATTATTTTAATCGATAAAACAAATTAGGACAATTTCTTGGAATTTACTAAAATTATTACTATAAAGGAAAACATTTAGAAATACATAGGCCTTAGAGTATCTACAGAGGAAATTCTAGTTTTAGATTATAATAAGCCAATTAAACTAAACCCCTCGGAATTCCATGTCTTGATCTTAGTCCCAATAATTAGAGATACAAGAGTAATTATACGATCTACCAAATACTTAAATCTCGACGAAAACGAGAGAGAAGCCATACGATAAAAGATAAGTAATTATAATTACCGGAAAAAACTCTAAAATAATTAACGTTTAACTCTTAGCGGCATACGAAAGCATATTTATAGTATTATCAATAGAAATAACTAAATATACTACGAAGACTATAAAGACCCACATAAGATAATACTCAATTTACAATAGGAATTTGCCCCTATAAAACAAGCACGGGAATAGCAAATTACTACCTCATAAAATAGATTAATTATAATTATTAAGAACTTAATAAACATAAATACGACTTTCAAGTAATGGCGTACTATCTACGATAAAGGGAAGAAGATTAAGCACCCTAATATGACTAGTAATCGACCTCACTATAAATTCTTGACTTTAGTTCGAGATATTACACCCGACTTTATTAATCTCGAGCTTTCTAAACTATTAGACGAAAATAAATTACCCTCTACTAATTTCAAAACGCTTTTTCGCAAATACTATAACTAAAGACGCTATAACGTAAAACTAGCACGCGGACAACACGGTATATTTACTGCAACTTAAAACTAAAACGACTCTCCTTAACCGGTAACGTTTAACGGTCGAAACGCCTCAAAGAAACTTATAAGTCTTTGTATTTGCGGAGACCTCTACCGGTACGAAAACTGCCTATATATTATCGACGCGAAGCAATTTAAAGAGTGGAAGCCAAATTCGAAGAAGTAGAGGCTAATCGAGGAAGTATACGAAAATAATCGAAGGATTACTAAAAAAGTTAAATTTCTTCGCAAACGGAATAATAAGACGGCAAACAACAACAATAACGCTAATAATAACTCTAGAATAAGTAGGAGTAAACTACCCCTCCCAGTCGACGCGAATCCGAGGAGAAGTTATACTATCTATAGTACTAGTACTTCGAGCGTAAATATCAACGAGAATTTTAACGATTTTCTCGGGACGGAGAAACTTATTGCCGAGCCAATAAATACACGGTTTTCTGCCAAATTCGACATTACTAGGCTAAGCGAGCCAATCACCACGTCGTTTTCTATCACTTCTAACAAACTCGAAAACATTATAATTCCAATTAATACGGCACTCCAATACTCTCTCTATGCGGCATTCCCGATCATACAACGCGACTACGAGCTTAAGAACAGTTTTATTTTAGACTTTAAATCGATAATTCATATCTATAATAACTATAAACGATTTAACGTTTACCGGCCCGCAAAGATTAACGAAGTAGTTTATACCGGCAATAAAGAAGTAACTATTTTAAGATACGGCACTATTACTATTATTATAAAGTGCCTTAGTTTCCCTCGTAGTAAACTTATTACGTTTAAAAACGTGGCTTATTATTCTAGTTTCTAAACTAATATCATTTCTCTATAGTATTTAATGCGCCAAAAAACTCATTAAAACACGGAGCACTTAATTCTTAAAGAGAATAAATGCATAATCTACTATACTCCCTTCCGCTATAAGCAATATACACTCGAGTACAACCCTCTAAATCACGAACAAGTTATTAACGCTACTTAGAATTCTCATAAACCCCTCAACTAAACTATAAGTACTACTAAAGACTAATACAAGCGTCTCGGATATCTCTACTACGAAGCAATTAACCACCTCGAAATAAACACTCGCGAAGCCAAAATTATTACGAAACACGATCAAAACTATATTTGCGAGACTTATAAACTCGGAAACACTAAAGAGATTATTTCTAAACGCTTTTACACTCGCAGTAACCAACCATTTCATACGCTTTGCGTAAACTAAGTTTATATAACGGAAAGACTTAACGATAAAAGCAAAATAATGTACACGCATTATAATTTCTACTATATGCACTTTATTTTTGCGCTATCAAACCTCAAATAATTTACTATCGTTATTACTTTCAAACGACTAATTAAATATATCAAAAGAAAATAGGGATTTACGGTTATAATCATAAAAATGGACGGATAAATCGAATTTAAAGAATAATAAACTACATTAATTTAAAATAAAAAAAGATTAAAATACAAAAGATAATACTTAATACTTATAATTAAAACGGTCCTACGGAACGTGCTAAAAGAGTAATTATTAACCGGTCGAGAATTATAAAGATTAACGCCAAATTACCTACTTACTTACACTTATATATCACGATATTAATTGATTACCTTTTAAATAAATCACTTACGCGATAACTAAACTAAAAAACACTACTCGATTTCTTTTAACAATACCTAAGAATTAAAGACTTAAAGCCAATTATTACTCATTTACGAGCCTACGATTACAAAGCGTTTCCACTAAAGAAAAACATCTTAAAACTCGACAAATTAAAAGCACATACTTAAATTAACTAATTAATTGGCTACAAAGGAACGAATATCTTCCTTATATGGGTTCCATTTTTACGACGAGTAATTACTACGCGCGATATTACGTTCGATAAGTCTTCTTTTTACGACCCAAAAGACGAAACTACTCTCACGAAAATCGAGACACTATAACTAATTGAAATCATAGAGCTAATAAACATTCCTAAGGTCAACTACGACGACTTCTTCCTAAAGCCTCTTAAAGTAAGAGTAAAATACGAACGTTCGATCGACGCTCCCAGTAATACTATCGTTATTAAAAATACTTTTAAAATACAATAACCTCAATAACTCAAAACACTAGAATTTACACCAAAACTTACGCAATTACCGGTTGCAACCAATATTCTCGACATCTCGACATTACAATTATCACTTATCTTTAGACTAAACCAACTCTCACAAAATAGTTTTATTAAACGTATACACGCGCCAAATAATCTCACTATCGACCCTAGTAACGGTCTATCGAACGACTCACTCACTACGGAAACATCGGCATCCCGTGATACAACTCGATCTACCGCATTATCTACCGCATTCACTTACCCAAAGAAACCGACTCAACTAGTCTCAATAGAGCTTCTACAAGAGTATATACAAACAAAGAAACGTATACGCAAGCAAATAAAACGTCTCCACTTTATACAACGACTCCAATACGCGTCAGCCTTTTATACTACTATTATCCAAGCAGCTAATCAAACATATCGGCGTCTATATAAAATCGAACTCCCTCTAACGCCAAAAAACGTCTACGATCTCAAACGACACTCTCACCTTACTAGCTTTCAAGCTACCATACTACAAGAATACGCTAAATTAATCGAGAAAAACACGTTCGAAATAATCGATAAAGCAATACTAAAGCTAACTAATCTACTACTTATATAAGTGCTCACCTATAAGTTTAATACAAACGGCTACCTCCTTAAATACAAAGCACGACTAATTACTAAAGGAGATTTATAATAGTATAAGCCTAAAGAAACTTACGCGGCAACGCTAATAACTCGAGTCTTTCGAGTCTTAATGGCAATCGCTATTTACTTCGATTTAAAAATGGAACAATTCGACGCTATTAACGCTTTCGGCCAAGTACAAATTGACGAGCTAATCTACACTAATTTCCCCGATAAATACAAGATCTTTAGTAAGAAACTTAAACTTAATATGGCTTTTTACGGCCTAATGCGATCACCGATTCTTTAGTTTAACGACATTTCTACTAAGTATTAAACTTTTGGCCTAAAGCTTATACTCGAATGCTCTTATCTTTTCGTTAATAATAAGCTTATAGTCTTCTTTTACGTCGACGATATTTATATCTTATATTACTAGCGAAATCGATAAACCTACGAAGAATTTCAATCGAAACTAATAGCGGTATATAAAATGAGAGAACTAAAAGAACTAAAGTAATTCTTAAGCATACGAGTTATAAAAGACAAAACAGCGCGTAAAATCTGGCTCTACTAAAACGCGTATATCGACAAAATAATCAAACGATTTAAGAAACTATCTACGAAGAAAGCACTTAAAATTCTTATCGACTTTACGAGAATCTTCGTTCGAAATCAAAAGCAAACTACTCTTACAAAAATCGAGGCCTACTAACAAATTTGCGGCTCCGAGACTTATTCAATTACGATCTCCCGACTAAATACAATATACGCCACCTTACTACTAGCAACGTTTCATACGAACTTAGCACTTGAATACTAACAAGTTACCGACGACCTATTAAATTACCTCGAGAATACGAAATACTTAGCTTTTAAGCTCAAAAGTATACGCGCGTCTATTTTAACTCCAACGATAAGCTCGGTCGTAAATCTCTAGAGAGCTATAAGCGACGCTTCTCTAATTAACGACCCCGACACTCGCAAAAGCACCGGAAGATATATCTTCCAGCTATTCGGTAGTACGATCGATTGGAAAAGCGGTCGGCAAAATACGGTCTCTACGTCTACAACGGAAGCAAAACTTAAAGCTCTCGCTTTAGCCTACACGTGGCTACTATAGTGGCACAAGTTCTTTAGCGCTATTAGCCTAAATCTTCCTAACGACGACGTGATTTATTGCGATAACCTATAGACCGTTCGTCTTATAATAAAGGACTCTCCGAAGCTTATTACAAAACTACGACACGTCGATATCCACCAGCACTAATTGCGCGAGCAAACAAAAAACGGAGCTATTAACGTCAAATGGATCGGCACTAATAAGATGATTACAAACGGACTCATTAAAGCCTTATTACGTCAAAAGCACAAATCTTTCTTTAAATACTTTAATCTTATCGATATTAAACATTTAATTAACTTTTAAAAGCTTATCGTCGACCCGTTCAAATAGTTATTGCAATTGCCACTACCTTACTATAATAAAGTATATTTCCGGGCAATCCAACATTACTTATTTCGATTATAATATCTAATGCATTCTCGACGCGCTCGACGCGTATTTTTATTATATTCCGATTTTTATTTACTCTCGCGTTTTAATACTAAATTATTACTATTTTCGAGATTACGCGATTTCTTTGATATTCTCTTTAGATATAAACTATATTCGTAACATTATAGTCTTTACTCTTTTAATCACTTTACTACTTTTTTACTTGGGCGTTGTTTTTACAGCTTTTAAATACTCTCTTAAGTTTAGAAAGACTAGCAAGCTAACTTTCTTAAGGGGTGTATCAATTAAGGACTCGTAATTTGTGATAATAATCTCAATGCGATGGGGAAATTATAGTATATTGGCATAAAGCCGCATTATTAGTTACGTATCGTTTCATTAGGCGGTTTAGCCTAAGTCCGATGTTCCAACAAAAGCACTATATCAAGCAGACATTTCCACTTAGCTAGACAAACAGATTTGACATCAATACCATACATTTTGCCTCCAGCCGCTTCCGCAATTGATACATCCCATTACTACCCAAGTTTGACAGGAAAATGATCACGACATCCGAGGTCAAAGCAGTTTTGCGTTAGAGTACGCCGATAGGCCAGCCGGGTTACGCTTAGGGGACCCTTTTCCAATCCCTCACGAATCGGTTAGAGTTTCTAAATTATCTATATATAAATCCGGCTAATATCTGTGAGTCTTGGATACAGCCACCTTTAGTAACCTATTAGGATAACTTTGATAATATGCTTCGGTATACTCAATTGTATACCCTTTTCAAGTCTGCCGGCAATAGTATACCTTAGCGCATTCATTGGCTTCGGGCTTTCCCTCGTTATCTTCTGGGCGAAGTTCTCTACTAATGCCATCCTCCCTCTCCACTATCTCGCCCAGTAAAACACTATTCACATTTATATTTAATAACGAAAATACATTGAAAACCAATTAATTAAAGCTTTTATTATTACCTATTCTTAATAGGTTATATGATTATTAACTTAAAACTACTCGTTTCCATGCCTTGTTTGGTAAACCGAACCAGTCACGTTGTGGAACACGAGCAACACCAATTCGATATGCAACACCGTCCAAAAATGCAAAAGTCCAGTATTGATCGGCGCTTTACAAAAGGCCTCGTGAACGATTTGCGGTTCACTTTTCCACTGGCTTGGGAGATCCACAGTTTCTTCTGGTTGACAATATATGGGTACCTGTGTTTCAAGTCCTGCTAGAATGGATAAGCTTTGGTTGATTTGTTTCAGTCTTCCTTCGCGAAAGAAGATTATTTCTGACGACTTGCATCTTGATTAACATCGTCTTCCCAGCTTATCCAAGAATGGCCAGAGGTACCATGCCAAGCGACCCAACTCCAACACGGGAACGGAATAGAAAAAGCTGCTAAGCCACCTTTATCTGGAGAACAAAAGGCGTAATTTCGTGTTCCACCGCCGCGCAAATTTCGGCAAAGGCACCTATCAAAATGTGAAACTGGTAGTCCCCAATGAAATGACTCGTTCTCTATCATAGCCATGGCTTGACAGACCCGAGAATGCGTTCAGAATGTCTGATTCAAAAGTCAATTGACGTTCCTGGTATACATTGACGAGCGATTCGTAAAGTCGATACATGTCCCGAAGCTCTACTATCGAAGAAAATCCGACATCTGCTGGGCCTGTATTGACAGGATCATGTAGGAAGCTTATATTAAAAACATCTTCAAGAACAACATCTTCGAGCCAGACGTCATTCCAGCAACTCCGGTAGACTTGTTGATCCGTGAAGATTAGGAGTTTCTTCGGGGGAATCTTCTCCTGCGTGGTTCATGGTCTGATACTCCAACTTGACTTTTTGAGGTCACCCAAGTAGCCGTGTCCATCAACAACTTCAAGCAAAATCTTCTCACCCACTCGCACGATATTCTGGTTTATATCCCGGGTGCCAGCACGAACACCCGGAAGCCCAGCATTAGCATCATTTCCAGAAGCGGCTACTATCGTAAATGCTGCTAGGGAATAAATAAGTCCCATCTGCGCCAACTGTGCTTTGTAGAGCCGGATCGTCTTGGACTATGCAAACTGTATCAACCTCGAAGAGAAGAACCAACAAGTCCCTGGCAAATCCTCGGCTCTGTTGGATGGCTTGAAGCCTAATGGAGATTATTACACTAAATGATGGCATTCTAGTTTAGTTCGGTAGAAAATAAACAAATTAATAGAACAAAGACCTAGGTGCTAAGGCTGCCGAATTTAGTGGTTTTGGTCACCGATGCAATGAAGATTCCACCCCTAGATTAGAATATGTCAACATAGTAAGTATGATATTTTCTGATCCTTTGCCTAACCTATCTCAAGCCAAAAAAAAAAACAAGAAAACAAAAGAGTAATGACAATGATGAAAAATAAGCACCACCCAATTAATCCTATAACATTCTGATGGCATGAGTCTAAAGGGAGAAAGAGACCATCTTCCACCCAAGCACCAGGTACACGGTGACGTCGACTGGATCTCGAAAACTTAGAAAGTCGTGGCACCTTCAAATTGCGCTGATCCCGCCGTAGTGACTGTACCGCCCACCGTCTTCTTGATTTTGCATATATTTTGTCTAGTCTTGCCGAGTCTGTAATTGAAAAGGACCCCCAAAGATCCGATTCGGTGCATTTGAATGGCCAGTGGTCTTCCCAGGATGTTGAGAAGTCAAATCGACGAGGGATATCCAATGACCTAAATTCATTGAGTACTATTGACGCGGGAGCTTCCTCGTCGTGAAACCACTCCCAACGAATAATCTCTCGGTCCAAGTTCTCTCGCCTTTCGAACACCAAACGGCGTTGGATTTCCTTAGTCCAGTTGCCGGTATGTGCCTGTGAGATCAAAAATCCGGAAGAATGCAGCAGTTTCTCTGTTCGGACATAGCTTTCAATATCCACGCCAGCAGAAGATAGATTCAAAAGCCACGTATCCGCCAGTATATGGGAATCTACCTCATGGTGGATCACGCTAAATAGCGAATCAAGCGGTGTTCCAGCTTCCAAAACCCATGGAGATGGAGATAATCCAAGTTTGAGCAACCTCTGAATTAGTGGTGCCCAGTTTATAGAGAAATAATCCTTCTGGGGTCCAATGAACATGTCGCCGTTATGTACGGCAAATAACCAGCCGATGCCTGTGGCAATAGTGTGATACCACCGATCGTTGGCTTGGATAAGATCAATATCGAACTCTTCTTGATTTATAACCCATAAGTAGCCCTCACTATCGCCCATATACTTAGTCAAGAAGTTTGTCCCAAACCGATCGAGAATTGTAATATCAGTATGGCCATGAATTATCAAAGCTCTGATGGTATCGAATCTGGCGGTGGAGCTTATGTTGTACTCGGGCACGAACATTAAAGGCGTCCTGGTAAATAAAATATCAGCGAGTATAAAATTTACTCAAAATACCACTCACTGATTCCAAGAATGTTCTATTCTATTTGCATCGAGACCATAATTCAGTAGGACCTGCACTAAATCTGCCCTGCAACCTTCTGCTGCGTACTATAATAGTTAAGTCTGCTTTCTTAATCTTGGAGAGACTTTACCTACATGAAGAAGAGTTCTTCCGTTTTGATCAATGACGAAAGGAGAAGTATTTCCGCTGCTGAATTCTAGTTGGACATTTTCAATCTCCCCCGTCTTGCATAAACAAAAGATGGGCGCAGATGAGTCAGCAACGGGATCCATGCGGAGGCTCTGCGATACTGAACCATATGAATATCGTAAACAGAGGCTTATGCAGTACCCCAGCGTTCTAGAAGATATAGATATAACGGCTTCTCCGGAAAACCCATTCTGGCTTTCTCCATCTTTGCCGTTGTCTTTTGCACTCCTTCGAGCGGAAAATTGCCAAGACAGTGGGCCTTTTACCAAGAGTAAAAAAGACGTCTTTTGGGCTGAATTCCGGATCCTCCTCTGCATCAGATGTGATAATCGTTCCTGATGCACTGAAGAACGACGCTGAGAAGTATCTACCGATGTAGTTGAAGTCAATAAGTGGCCATTGATCACTTTCGCTATACTGGATGTGTGATCGATATTCGCAAGGCTAGTTTTGTTAGCAGTTATCTTAGTGATATCTCAATACTTGGTCGTCCTACTTTATTGCCATCAAATTCATAGTCATCGAAATAGTGAGAGAGTGCATTGCTCGATAAAGCTGCCTTTCGAGCCTTTCCACGTCCTTCCTGAAGACTATCTTGAATGATTCCCAGTGTTTCAACATCCTGCCAGAGCCAATTAGCCTTCGTCTCGCGGAATCGACAGTTTCTTGCATCGTTAAAAGCCTATCTCCGCAAGCTTCTAATGAAGCTAACAGCGAAGAGAGCGGATAAGGCGCCCCATCCTGTGCTTGTTGTATGCAGATAACAACATGTATATCTCGAAGAATATTCGTAAGTTGGGTCAACTCGAAGGTAAGTCTTTGAATCTCGTCTGGAGCTTTAGTTATATCGTCGAAGAAAGATCGCATATCTCGAGTGATTTCGATCAGCTGAATTGCCAAAGATACTATAGCTATGCCACTCGAGGCAGCGCTTACTCCTTCCATGATAATTATAGTAGAAACCTCTTCCTGTGCTAAACAATCAAGTATTTAAGTCACATTTGAAATTGTGATTGACAGATAGATGTCTTGAGAATTCGTAGCATTCGAGGCTGTTGTCCGTTGTATACTTAACTCGTGGGGCTGTTGCGCGAGGCATTTTTGTAAGGCTCATCGCGAGGCACTTGAAGACTCAAAGGCAGCGACGGACATCGCGATAATCAGGTAACCTTAAAGTAATCACTATTACGGCTTTATCGTATTGCACCCGGCCTTATTCGTAATACAGACCAGAGTACTCCCAATTGCAGCATTGCACTTCGGATTGTTTCGGCTTTTAATACGCAGATTCGATATACCAGAAATTGCAAATTTTTAATATATTAAAAATAACAATAAAATCAAAACATTCAACGATTTCAAATCGGTTAGAGCCTTTTAAAATCCCCTGCGTGAAAATAAATTTACATAATTAAGTATTATATGCAATAAAGAGCGGGCAAAGAGACAAGTCGCACGCTTTGAACTCCAATTGGAGTAATATGGCTTAAAATTTCTCCGGGGGGAAATAGAATGAGCAGACCTGAACCGAAGCTGAGCCGGGCCTAAGCAAAAGCGGCGCTGTATCACGTGAGCCTGAGATCGGGATTCCGGCGGTAGGTCAAGTAACCTCACGCCGGAATCTCGACATGACTATTTTCCATTTCCATCTTTGGAACTGAACAGCCTAGGCTGGCTAGGCTGAGGCCAGAGCGCCTGAGCACATCACTAAGTTAGCCTAGGCATATATTGAAAGATCCTCTTCGGACACCTCGGGAATCGGTTACGATTTCCCTATCGTCTATATGAAACAACGTGCTGGTAAAAATAAGGCTGCAAGCGCTTCCCGGAGTTCGAAATCGGCTCCTAACCTCCTCTAATATTTCTCGTCAAAATTTGACTGTCTAGAGAACCGCAACTACTAGGATAGTTCACGACGCTGGGACAAAACTAAAGCGCAAAACGAAAACCCCTCAGAAGACCGAGGTCCAAGCCTCAAGTTTCTGCGGTATTTCGCTCGGTGTCGATCTGTGACCGTCAGTCTGTCAGCCCTACTAATTCATGAATTTGGGTAGTGATTATGGAATGCGTACTAATTCATGAGCTACCCACCCTATTCCATCAATATTTGGCGTTTTTATAAACTCCTATATAAACTTATGAGTTAGTATGATGATTCATGAATTTGCATAATAATTCACAAGTTCATATAGTGAATAATCACATGATTAATGCCCCAAAAATGAAGATATATTATTAGGGGTCTAAATATCGGTAGCTATAAAGAAGTGAAACCCTCAACTGAGGTCAAAGCATGTACTCACACTTCAAATGAAGCTATTCTCAATTGTCCAAGTTTCCCAATTGCAACTCCCTCAAAACTTCAGGCTTTCTTAGCCTTCTTACTCAAACGCGCACTTCTCTTAGGCTTAGTAGCCTTAGCTGTCTTCTTCATAACCGCCACTTGTTCTTCCTCTTCCTCCTCCTTCTCTTCCAAAGCCTCGATAGCCTTCCTTTTTGCCTTGAGAGTCTTCGTAGCATCTCTGCCAGCCTTTTAGAGAGAGGCTATAGTGCCACGACCGTTCATAAGTTGAACAGCCTTAAGTAGAGTAATACGAGAATTATCTTCTAATGGAAACGTAGAGATAAGAGCCTCAAACGTTACAAGTGATAAACAAATTTAGAGTTATTGAGGTTAATGAAGGCCTTTGAGTCTGCCTCATTGAGTAAAGAGGATTACAGCCTAAGGGACATATTAATTCTTATCCTTAAATAAGCACGTGAAACTTACACTATTAGAAATGCCCCAAACTCTAACAGGAAGTCTCAAAGGCTCAGTTAAAGTCCTTAACTTGCTAGGAATAGTAAGAAGGATAATCTATTGCAAAGTTAAAGTGTTTACTTTGCCTCCTCTCTTCTTGACTATGCGTTCAGCAACTTTTACGTGATTAGCTGCCACGCGCTTTCCAAGCTCAATCAAAATCTCTCGATTATCCTCAGTATCAACCTCCCTATTTGACAATAAAGCCGCTACTTTAGAGTCTTCGGCTTCTGCCGTGTCTTCTTTGATTTGTTATTAACCAGCTTTTTGACTCCTATCTTTAGCTTATTCTTTGGCGTAATCTTCCCAATTTAAAGAAGGTCGGCCGTACTAAGCTTTATAAGGAGTCATTTTATTAGGCAAAGAATTAGAAGGGGTAATGTTAATAATTATAGCTAACTCAAGAAGGAATTCAACCTATAATCGAGTACCACGTGCAGTTTGAACAGCTATAAGACAGCGTTTGAATATACGGTTGGCAATCTCGATAGTGCCTTGAGTTTCAAGGTGGTAAGACTTACCCCTTACAATAGGGATGCCACGCCTCTTGCAGACTTAACTAAAGTCTCCAAGTTTTTGGCCCTTAAACTCGGTACTATTATCACACCGGCTACAGCCAAAGTCAGTATTAAAGCTATACAAAAGTACAAGATAAAATGGCCAAGGAATAGTAAAAACTTACATCCTATGCACTAGCCCAAAATCGTCAAACTATTAGTCAAAATTTTAACCAGTTAATATAGCCTCTTTATCCTCATGAAGTGATAACCAAATATACTTAGTGAATGGGTTCTTCTTCTGCATAATCCAGTTCATATCTCCGTCTGGCTCTTTAGTAAAGTCCATCAAGTCAACGACTAGCTTATATATAGGGCTCTTGGGAATAATAAGCTTAATAATTAAATCCTTCGGCTTTAAAGTCGTAGTTAGCTTACAAATATTGCAGCGTTTCTTAACAAAAGACACGTCAACTTTCGTGATACCGTAAAAGAGGTTTTAAACTCGATAGTTAGTTTTGTCGATACTTAAAATAATTAGTAAAGCCTTTGAATTAAGCGAGAGTAATTAATTAGTATAATATAAAGTAATATAAACCTTTTGGATTAACTCTAAAGCATTTGAATCACAAGCTGCATATTTCTCCTTGAAAATTGTACTAGTCTTCTTATCGAGGCTAACTTTACAGTAGATTTGGTTGTCTTATAGCTCAAAATTGGTAATAGTCCAATTCCTCAAGTTGCTATCGACTTTGCGCTCTACTTTAATAAAACCTCTAGCTCCAGAAAGCGAGTGTTTCAAGTGATGTTGCATATTGTAGCGCTTATTAAGAGATAAAATAGAGCGATTAGGACTCTCTTTAAGCATCTGATCGAACTTATCCTTAAGACTGGCTGACCATGGGTCAATTGGCTGCCTCGATCCTAAGGCAGTAGAAGGGGAAGACGGCATGAATGTAGCCCTTTGAGGAGTGGCATTAGGATTAGTAATATCGAACGATTTGAGCGTTAAATCGATATATGCGGTTGGCATATCCACGAGAAAGAAGTGAAAGTAGAAAATAAAAGAGTAAATTAAAAAGACTTCAAATAAAAGTATATTTAAAAGTAAAATTAAGGAAAAGTTAAAGGCAATAATTAAAAAGAGGAATTTGCTAGAGTCATATAGTAAACTTTGCATTAATTCGCATCGAATAGCACTTGCCGTGCATCGTAATCAAGTCTTAGATCGTAAGATAATTAATGTGCCTTAATTAGGAAAAAATGTAGTCGAATACTATAAATCATCTTAATCTCGGGCGCACTTATGATAGCTTCTTTTGAGATATGAGAGTATATCTTCGCGAGAAAGCTAAAACATCGTATAATGAGAGTTCAAACAAAACATCAGGAGATTCGGCAAAGAAAGGGGGCTGGAAACGGAGTAAATAAGGGGGCTGGAAGACGGAAGAGCCTCCCTCCCGTCGATCTGTTTGAACAATTAATTATCGTCACTCTCATTCCAACTGATCAGAACTCGTTCATGAATTATGTGATAGCTCATAAGGGGTTGTGATAGCTCATGAATTTGCAAGTTAATTCATGAGCTAGTACGGACTTATCAATTGACGGTCACAGATCAAGATATAAGCATAATGGGTCAACCCATAAGTATCTCTCTCCAACCCCTTTATAACGCCGTTCCCTAGCAGTAGCAAAGGGCAACATATCAACATTTAGCAGGAGCATTGATAATGCACATTCGTTCCACAATCGATTACAAGCAAAGACTTCAATCCCGGCGTGATTTTCACGGGAAAGATTGGCTGTTCGCATCTCTCGCCATGTAGTATACCACAGAGTTTTATCCGCCCCGAAAAAAGCCCCAAGTTGCTTTCGGACTTATCAAATGACCACCGAACCCGGTGTTGGTATTCCCGGATGGACGCTTTTGGGTCTGTGGGTGTTCATCACTAGTGGTTGGAACTGGGTCAGAGCATTCCTGTAGTTCCAAGATACAGCGAGATTCCTTATCCTCAGTTGTAGCTATCTGATATGCTTCTAGAGGACCGATTATTGAGTCGACTGTCTCTTTTATTTCGTAGATTTCAGGCGGACTGCCTCGCGAATTTTGCCTTCTTGTCTATCGTGTCACAAAAAGGTCCCGTGAAGATTCGGATTGATGTATCTGGTCCAACGTGATTCTTTCCAATATGATGTGCAATTACATTGCAAAGCCCACAAGTCTCCCTGCGCCGGATGATGTCGCTTGCTACCATTGTCTGCTCTCGCATCCATGCTACGCTATCCTGCCCGATTTTACGGTCAGGTTCCTTTCTAGGCATATATCATAGGTACATAGGTATAATAGTACACAGAAACATTATCAGACTGGTGGCTGGCTTCACCAAAGGTCGCATCTTCTCTGTCAGGCTCGCCATAATCCCAATTTCGTACTCGCTCGGAACACTATCGATCGAGTACGACCCTTTGAATCTGCCGCGGTCGAAATTAACATCGAAATCTATATCTTGCTGCCGTTTGCGAATCCGGTACTCAGAAAAATCAAGCTTAGAGCATTGTTTACAAAGTGGCATCTTCATTCATTGAACTTTGAGTAAGGTGCTTGCAGGACGACACTGCGACAGATGTTTGAAGGGCCCGAAAATTGAAGGCATCCAACGCAGCTTAAAGTACTATATTATAGTGTACTGAACGTCGGCCAGGTATTGTTTCCAGTGACGAAAGTAGGTGTTCGATGACGAATATGGTTAAGGTTGAGGAAATGATGTTCGCTGACAGACGCAGAACTGCAGAGGGCAGCAGAGGGCACTGGCGGTGATACAACGCAGCAGAGGGCGACGTGCAAAACTCATCCATATAGTGGTGTAATTAACTAGTCGGAAACTTGTGGTTTTTGGCGAGAGCTCGAGGGGGTTATATACCAAAAGTTGGAAAACACCCCGCTCAAATGCTTAATTACTACGATATAAAAGTTTTAAACATGTAAATACAATAATTATTTACTTATGAAATATAAAAATAAAAAAAATTGAAAATTTAAAGCAATTTAAAAAATTTATTATTTATTTATATTTTTCTTAAAAAGCTTTTTCAATTTTCAAAAGTCTCGATTTTCATGAAAATTGCATCTCGGTTAACCTTTTGAATTTCCGACTAGTTATAACTTTCAACTGGCTGAGGCATTAGCTCGCACGTGATAATAAGTTCGTTCGCTGAAGGGTTCATCAGAGCCCGAGGAGCTGCTAGGGGTAGTGACTTGCGCTCTTCTCTCAGATAGAACGATGTAGTCTGCATCAATCAGACCGATGACGAAGAGAAGTCGATCCAGGTGGACATGATGGTAAAAATTTACGCAACCGCGAAACAGACCATCATACACCTCGAGCATATTGGCAGAGAAACGACAAGCTTCATTGCACCTTTGTGTTCAGATCTTTCGACACCACAATTCCCTGTGGCCGTTAATGGTCCAGAGATAGTCCAGCACATCCTACGTCAGCCTTGGTTTCGGCGAGTCTGGGTCTTCCAGGAGCTCATCTTCTCTAGGAGGCCATGGGTACAATACGGAACAATTCGATGGCCTTGGAAACATGTTCGTGACCACGTATTGGAATGTTTCCAGAAGCGCGTATCCTTGCAAGCCAACATTCCGACTGAACTCGAAAGTCAAGGTGCTGCGTTACTCATACACATGGAGTCTGCAAGGAAGAAGTATCAAGTAGGATCGACGGAGGGACATCCATCGTCGTTACTTGAAATTATGCAACATAGAAGGGGATTGGGAGCAACAGATCCCAGAGACATGATAAATGCGCATGTTGGTCTCGCCTCCGACGGAAGCCATGAAACATATAAGATCCAACCCCCCCCCCCCCCCA
>FJOG01000022.1:622235-691764 GCA_900073065.1 Phialocephala subalpina | reverse complement strand
CCACTAGATTCGCAGAAATTCTCTAAGTACAGCACCTTTCGCTATTCAACATCAGATCACAACGATTGTCGCATCGCTCGCATTTCTCTCGAATATCCAGAACAGCTCGACACAGCCTTGGAACTCAATGGCCAGACACATCGTCGGAGCCAGGACCCGACAACAGCACTAGGGCTCAGGGCTTGGTGTACCTAAGACCGAGTATTATTGCTCGACGGTAGAGTGAAGGATGGACGGCTCCTCGGCGCCGAATCCTTCTCTCCTTGTTGGCAGGAGATGTCTCCGATTTTGACAGTTTCATCAGCTGCCAGGGAGTTGACTTCGAGGATGAGCCCCTGCGACTCCATACCGGTCCATACGACCCAGGCGAATCTTTCTGTGATCTCAAGCTCTCCACTCAGGGACGTTACGATCGAGTCTTGGACGCACGAACGTTACGAAGCAAACAAGCCACCGCTGCGACTGCACCCCTGACTGCTATTCACCCTCTGGCTCCCGTATCTTCGACATCGCATGATGCTCGAAGTCTTCACCGTCTTTGTGCTCAGCATGAGTGTACAATTGATCCGTGCCATTTCTCCTCTCGTTGCGGGGTATTATTGATTACATGCGTTCCATCCCCCTGGAGGGCGGGTAAAAAGCATGGAGTGGCCCGTGTTTAGTTGAGGTCTGTGGACGGAATGGGTATTTCCAGTACGGCACTGTGAGTGGCAGTTGACTGTTGGTATTTCAAGCGTTTGGGTGTCGCCATCCTCACGGTCCTCCTGATTGCAAGGCACCTGGAGGATGATGTCTGTACTGTACCGAATTGGAATTCGTGAGAGGAGTGGACATTCTCGAGACGACTGTCTCAATAGCTGTTCGTTGTGGAGATTGAGAGTGTCCCACCTCACTTCCCTGCTTTCTGGCCTCTCAATTGCACGCCATATGGACGACCCTCGCTCCCAGATAGCCTGTCAACGTTGGGCTCCTTGACGAGCCAGCGCCCGAATCGTCACACAGTCTCTCCCAATGACGATGTATTGGAATGCTGCCGTATCGAGTTGGTGCCATGCACCGCCCAACGAAGCTGCCCAGGATGTAGACAGCTTGGGTCTAAATATCTCAACGCATCATCCGATCGACCCCAGAAACGTCCAACGAAGTTGTTCTAAGCATCAGAATATGCTGGCCACTGATCGAATGGCTTCAGCGGATTGCCTCGATATTTAGAAGAATTCATAGTGGTGAGGTATCTCTGTCCTGGATAGAGACACGTAAATAGGATCTCATCACATGTGGTGTCGGTTGTCCTTGACATTTATATCAGGGGAAATGGGCGGACGTCGCCGTTTGCCAAGAGGGAGCCGACTCTTACAGGACCTCTGCATGAAGATCCTCCTTGATTATCCAAGAACATGGGAACTGGATGCGAACAGTTGATGTCTTCGAAGAATATTCTTTCCAGCATCGCTCCGTGCAGCCGCAAGGTGCTGCTCCCTCTTCTGCAAGCTCTTCTGCATGGTGGCTGAGGCCGTTGCGTGTGCCACAACCCCAACAGATGAGTGACGAATGAATCTGTCTGCAACTGTTAGCTTAATTCCGTCCATAAGTTGAGACCTTGGGGAGCAAGATGTACGACGTCTGCTGGATGTGGAATGTTTATGCGAAAGTCCCGAGAGACTTCGTTTTCCTGCAAAGAAACGGCTCACGGCTGATGATCGATTATCTCTGAATCTCATCAGGACCTTGGGGAGATATGGGTGATCGCTGGTCGTTGATACACTTGACGTACACAGGTTGCTTTAAGGTATATAGGACAGTAGTAGAGGGGCGGGTGAAACGGGAAACGGATTTCAGTCGGCCGATTTAGGAATTAGAATAGGTAAATAAATCAGCAGCTAGAATACCCTAGAGCTGTGCTAGAAAACGGACGGCACGTAATTCTGAGATATCAATCGGCTGGCAGAGTTGGCTCCGCTGGGTTCCGGTCCAGCCCCACCGACGAGCGAGGAACAAAACTATCAATCCATTAAGAATCAAGGATCAATGATGCAGCCTTCTGTGGCTTTCGAAATGCTCTCCAGATCTGGTTGGTAGCGGGCGTAACGCAGCAACGGACGTACCGACACAAGCGAATGCAGAAGTTTGGGGGCCCTATGGTTGACCGCAGCCCCGGCTCCGCACCAGATACGATTAGAATGGCAACAAGCCACAAGGCATCAACACATACAAACAAACCTTTGCAGCTATGAGTTTTCAGGCATTCACGCCATTTTAAAGAAGCGATATACCCTCTTGTAGCCCTCAAATGAACCGTTCTGCGATAACTATCCACGCAATAGACTGACTTGGTTTTTTCACAAGCTAATAATTGACGCATAATTAATGCGATACGATTGCACTTTTTAAAATTATAAAAAGTTATAAATTAGCTGCGTAGTAATTGCACTTTGCATCGATATTACGATTTTTTCTAAGTCAATTGCTTAAGCGAAATAAAGCGGCGTTCAAGGATTTGGGTGTGTTTGCGTTGATGCCTTGTAGCCTGTTGCCATTTTAATTCCCTCCGCACCTGCGGCTGCTGCGGCTGCAGCATGCCTTGTGGGGTCTCGGGCGATATCATTCTGTACCGAGACGCGACACCAAAAATCAATCTCCATGCTAAGCGATCACGGCCACAACAACATCTTATGACTGACGATAGCGATATCAGCCCTATTCAGGACATACATAGCCTTACGAGAATTTTCTCAGCATTTGAGTATATCTACCATTGACCCCTCAATTAGCCACAATGCCTTTCCCGCCTCACCAGCCACCGGATATAGCTGAATATGCCTCTAGGTCGTCCGAGACGTCCGGGAACTGACGCTGAGCGTGCTGCTGCACGTCGTCAACAAGTCAGAGAGAATGTGCGAGCCTTCCGACAACGAAATCGAGAACGTCAACAGTCCGAGAGTCAACCCGAAAGCTCCGAGAGCGAAGCTCTATCCCGTCAAAACTCAGTCGTGAGATCTGAAGCTGGATCTTCGTCCCAAGCAATAGCTTCCTTGTCTGAGGCACTCAGCACTTCATTCCAAGGTCTTAGTACTTCATTGCAATTCGAAACTTCTGTGCCTCAGGCAATATCGATCCAGCTCCCTCTACGAAACATTTCGATCACCAGTGAGACCATCGGACGGACTATCAGATGGTCTCTTGGGCTGCCATTCAGGATCGACCTGGGGCCCTCCTACTCCGATGCATTCATAGCAGCATTCCAACACCGGAGCCTACCTGCTCCAATGCTCACGGTTGAAAGCGATCCCATGGAAGCAGAATTTCGCATGTCCTCATCCCTAAATCCAACACCCACTACTGCGGCGGTCTTGATACCAGAACAACCGCCTCCCGATACTACCGCAGATAGTCTAACTCGTGTTGAAATCTGCTACCACACATGGACGACCTCAATATCCTTCGAAGCAATGTCACCTGGATCTGAGATGTTGAGAGAGGCACTGCTTTCGGCTGCCTTGAACCTTATCAGCATTGAGAGGAACGATCGAGCCATGGCGATGCAAGCTGTTCAGATCCAAGCGACAGCCTTACGAAAACTTCGAGACGGGTTTGATGATTATCTCGAAAACAAAGATGCGGCCAAGGCGATGCTCCTCTCGGCTACAGCTTTAGCGTGTTCGATGTCCGAGCTCCTCGTCAACAAATCCTGGGATGGTTTCTCACTTCATCTCAAAGGAGTCGGTGCATTAATTGAACATGCTGGCCCTGAAGCACTCGCTTCTCAGACAGCGCGAGATCATTACTATGGATACCGAGCTGTTCAGTTTCCCTTTTCGTTCTTGCATCGAAGAGGATCTTTCTTGGCGCGAGAAGAATGGATCAATCTCGCTTGGAGAGATGGCGATCCCAGCAATCATCCAATACACACCCTTCTGGATGTCGGGCTTCATGTGCCTTCTGAGATGGAGCATTACGATAAGAATCCTGGTCGAAGGCCTGGCGCACTGAGACGGCAGCTCAAAAAGTTGAATGACCTCGCGATGGAGTTGAATCAGTGGAGGCTGGACCTGTTCGCTAGATATCCATCATCGATGTCCACTACGGATGCAGCCAGTTGGACGGGTCTACACAGCGATGTTATTCACTTCTCCCACGATACAGTCGCTACGTCTTTCACAGTCTTCACTGGTGTGAGGGTAGCTCTATTTTCTCTCGTCAGACAGCTTGCTGAAGATCTCAAGGACGACGATGAGTCCGCGATACCTCTTCTGAAGTACTCAGTTGACGAATCTTTCAAATGGTCTCGAGTAGCTTGTCAATGTCTGGAATACTTTTTTGCAAGAGATCCAAACGTCGCAGGCAGGGTCATGTGTCTTTTCCCATTCGACACAGCCTGGAGCACATTCGTGGAGCTGGGTGAGAAATACGAGAGAGACATGATGAACGAGCTTCGATGGTGCCAGAACGCCGCTGAACGAATCGAGGCGACTGGATTGCCAGTTTTCAAGGTGCGGAGTCGGATTTGAGGGCTAGATAGGATTTTGAGCTGAGTTTTAGATGAGCAGCAGGCTGCTCAAAAATTTCCTTCTGGTCTTCACTTTCTTTGATTCAAAATCTATTTATTTCTCATGTACTTTCCTATACAGTCTTCATGTATAGATGGCAGTCTTCTATTTCTGCGGTCTCATCAAAGCGTGCTCGTCACTGGTGCATCACATCATATTTCCTTCAAAAATTACTTTCATGCCAAAAGTTTAGCTATACCCATATTCATACTCTGCTCCACGTGTATATCCTTCTTAGCTACTGTACATACCCAAAAGCAGCATAGCATCTAATTCTCGTATCCATCCCTTCCTTCCCTTGTGAGCAAGCATCGCTCTCAAGTGACAACGGTCGCAACTTTCGTTAGCATGAGCTTCAGTGCCAGAATCTCTCGGAACGCATTGCCGCATCATGAACTGCGGTTGCATCCCCAGAATTGTTACAATACGGGTTGCCTCTTCGAGCTCGCATTCGCATATGTTGCACATCCCATTTTTGCACATCCTGCATCTTGACATAATATAAAGTTTTTGAGTTTCTGCACGATAAATAATTTTCACGGCACTCAGTACCTGCATGCATATCTCATCATTCCGCAACTTCGCAATTGGTAGTTGGATCTTACGCCGATGACGGCAGTATCCACGTCTCCTGAGAAGGCTGAGATCGATATGGCCTCATACATTGCTACATCCGAACCGAGATCTGTGGCTGACCTGATTACTGAACGATTGCAGTTGCCCAGTCTCGAGCCGATAGGAGGACAACCTTGGAAGATTACGGCCGGGAAGTCACGTGTGAAGCAGCCACCCGATGCTGACGCATGTTCGTGCATGTGGTGATGCAGTAGCGTCAGCAGGGAGTGGGAATCGAACCAAGTGGTTGGATCGTTCGTTTGAAATTTCTGCTAGATTCGATAGAGCCTGTCCCGCGGGTTTGGGTAGGATTTTCGCAGGGGGCCTTGCTCGGCGAGTCGGCGAGGGTGAGCGAGAGCTGGGGACTTCGAAACAGGGCTCAATGCCCAGCTCGGTCTTCGGGTCTTGAAAAATTTGTTGCATTTCAAGATGTACGGTGGAGTTTGGGACATTGAAGAAGCTGTCAATGTCCCAAACCTCGCTGGATTCGTGTTGCAAATCGCAACTTGCTCCGCTCCGCCCCGCTCCGCAATCAGCTCAACCAGCTCAACCAGCTCAATCCTCGGCTTACAGTGGAACATCGGAAGGTTTTGTTGCACGTCTGGTTTTTATATATACGCCAATGCCCTTTTAGCGTTCTGCTAGCGCTTTCTTATAGGGTTTGAATATCCTTTCTGTTTAAAAGATAGTGAGCTGAGTTTATTGCTTGTCGAGATATCCGGGAGGATTCTGGACATTGTGGTAGTGTTGAGTTCGTTGCACATCTGCGTTTCGGTGGGCATCTGGGACATTGAACTGGCTATTGGAACCATGCCGCACACTCTGTCAGGCCCCTCGGGAGCGGTCTCCGGAGATGTCGACTTGCAACATAACTTACATATCGAAACCTCCAAAGACATCCTGGATATTGAGGTAACCGCTGGCTTTGCTGCGCATCGCGACGCCTAATGTCTAGATTTCTCTCTCTTGGCATTAGCAATCTTTGTGTGGATTTTTTGTCTCGATCTTCTCTCAGAAGTTTCTTCCTTGGCTTTGCAGCCACTGAAAAGACTCGAAGTCAAGCAAGATGATCTCCATCCTCCTCATTTCCACAATTGCGCTGCGACGCATGGAAATCGGGGATTGAGCGAGAGGCCGTTTTCGAGCTCCTGGAGATGAATGTGGTGGTTCGAAGAAAGGGCTGATTTGAATCATTTGCAGTCGCGCGACTTGAAAACCCTTGTTGTGCGCATATTGAGTTCAAGAAAAGGTGTTCAAGGCAGGTAGGAAATTGCTTTCGCGGCCGAAAATGGACTTGAGTCTCTTAAATGTTCTACAGGCCCGCCTTCTTCGCATTCTACACGTTGCGTTACTCTTCAACGAAGTTGAAGATTTTAGAACTTGCGATTTCTGAGCTAGAAGCTCCGCGATACCCCCGCGGAAAGCAACGCGTCTTCAAAAATTCTGTTGGTGTAGATGTGGGGAAGAGTTGGACAATGAATTCGAGGAAGAGGGGCATTGGAAGTAAGGGTGCTGTGATAGAATTGCAGATTTAGAGAATATCGTGCATGGGGATGAGAGGTGAGTATTTGACAGCGAAGCAGGTGAGGTGGTGGTAATTGGGCTACTTCGATAGAGAGCAGTGTCGAAAGGCAATCGAGGGTGCTGATGGGCTGGAGATGTGTGGAAAGAAGCTGTTGGGGTAGCTGTGGAGCAGAGTGCTTTGATGCGGATAGGGGGAGATGAGTTGCTGACTTGGAGGCCAAGCTGCCCGCGCATGAGTTTGAAGGCAATTGTGGAAGGTGGTGCGTTCGCCTCTGCTCATTAACAAAGTAGATGCTTGAAGCAAATATGAGTATGTGAATGGAAGGAAAGAACGAAGGAAGCGCACCTTCACCTTTCTGGAAACGCGTGCGAGTTCCTGGTTGAGAAACACCACCACGGGAACGGAAGAAAAGGCAAGATAAAAAACCTCGGACTCTCGTCTCTTCCTCTATTCATCTAAAACTTTGTTTCGATCCTTTACGCGGTCACTGGGTGATGGCTGCGGGCCGCTGCGAAAAGCAAACGCAGTCCCTCCACAAAGGAGGGCCCACCAGACATGCTGGAGCTGGTGGGCTCCTGCATATGCACCTTTGAAACCTGGTCAGTACAGTCTCTGTCACTTTTGAAGAACTCTTTCTGTTTGCTCTCATTCACTTGAAAGCAAAGCTGACCCAAAGAAGGTCTAGGTTGCCGAACCCAGATCGCGCTAGTGGAAGTTGAGAGGAGACCCGCATAAATTCCTCTCCTCGCGTCCTCCTCCAACCTTCAACTTCCACATCAACACAACTCGAACTTCCCCGCAACTCCATCACGATCAAGATGGCGCCTGCAAACAAGAAGAAGGGTGGCACCGCTGCCTCGGGCAAGGAGAATCAGAAGCCTGCTTCTAGCAAAGAGAATGTCAAGGCAACTAGCAACAAGGCTTTCGCTGAGAACCCGTTCGCCGCGATTGAGAAGATGGACGGCAACCCCATGACTCCTCAAGAGTTCGATGAGTATGAACATGGCGAGGAAGAGTTCTACTTCCGAGCTGATGATGATGCTCCTGAGGTACGTGTGCAATATTTTCCTGCCCTCTTCCTCAACACTTGCGCAACACGCACTTGCGTTTGAAGCTCCCATCTTCCTCAAAACCTTCCTGCATGCCCTCAACGCGTCGAGCTATCCGCGCCGTTGCAGTAGAGATTATGCGCAGTTTCCAACGTATTACCTTGCGTGCGCGTTCATCTTCAAAGCATCATTTCCTCCCTTCTTCACAAGAATTCAACGCGTC
The DNA here is from genome assembly GCA_900073065.1 of Phialocephala subalpina. Taxonomy (NCBI): domain Eukaryota; kingdom Fungi; phylum Ascomycota; class Leotiomycetes; order Helotiales; family Mollisiaceae; genus Phialocephala; species Phialocephala subalpina. The sequence continues at coordinate 683,805 of FJOG01000022.1, read as the reverse complement.
GCATAACTTCGAATCGATGGAAACTGACGCGCATCACAGAACCTCAAGCGACGATGCCTCATCTTGAACTACATCCATACTAGACTTCACGTCGACATGCAACGTACCATCCCCGCCATGCTTCCCAGCAAGGGTGAGTTTGAGTACTATCATCGTGATGAGTAAGCTTTCCTCCCCTTTCTCTGCGCATCCCTCAAACCTTCACCGCTTCAAAAGATGGATAACCCGCTCCATTCCCTTCAGTCCCCAGCCCTGAGCTATTGGCGTGATACTGACATCCTGAACTTTTAGGTTCCAGGGTGTCGAGCTTGACGTCTGCGTCTGGTTCCCCAAGAAGTTTGAGACCACCGATTGGAAGCAAGTCCACGCCGTTGTCAAGTACGCTTCTGATCAACTCGAAGATGACGATGCCTACGAGCGAGTCATTGGTGCCGATGTTGCTTGGACCCCTGAAGGCCGCAATGATCCGTTCACCATGAAGCATGACAGCATGAGCCGCAGCTATTGGGCTCCTCGCTGGAAATACCTCTGCCGATACCTCACTGATCGCATGTGGAATGATTTCGAAAAGGACGGCACGGTGATCGAGCGCGAGCATGAGCCTGAGAATGTCGGACGTGGTGGTGGTGGTAATGGTGCTGCTGCAACAAGCAACGGTGGTGGTGCGGCTGAGTATGATGATGGTTCGGAGCAGGAGGAGGTCATGGAAGTCTTCTCTGGTATCACCGGCAGAATCATCGGTCCTGGTGGATCCAAGATCAAGGAGATCAAGGCTGAGACCAGCATTGCTAACATCGACTTGCCCAAGAGAGAGGATGGAGCTCCACGCCCTCGTCCCCGCGAGATGGTCAATATTACTCTCAAGGGTACTCGTACTGCCATTAATAAGGTCAAGGTTATCATCAAGGAGATCTCTGATGAATGGGTGAGTCTTTCACTGAGCTTTTCTTGCCTCCACTTCTTCCTCCCTCACTCTCAATTACTAACGACTTCAATTCCCCAGAACAACACCCCTCGTCCTCCTCGTGATGGTGGTGGCGGATATAACGGCGGAGGTGGTGGAAATAGCGGTGGATACGACAATTACACTGCTCCCCCTGATACCTACGTCGCTAAAGGTGGTGAAGTTGACGTTGCTCCGACTGGAAACTGGGGTGGTAATGAGCCTGTCGGTAGTTCTAGTAGCAACTGGGCTGATTCGATGGAAGAGCCTGTTGCTGGTGGTGACAACGGCGGCGGGAGTAGCTGGTAGATTCATTCTGCATTACTTGTCTACCTTTGCTCCGGGGCGGACTTGTCATGACTGATTTACGATGATATGCTGGTATGATGGTATGATGGTTTTCGAAATACTGATATTACTGAGGATGACATGCTGCTGGTTAACCTGACGAGTATGCGCTGAATCACTGGTAGTTGATGATTTGATGCTGGCTTTGCATGAGATAGTTCTTGTCTACTCTTGAATTATCTTGCAACGAATTCTGACTTCCATACTCGGTGACTTCTGGTGCAAAGGTCGTTCCTTGACTTTCAACTCGTTTTACAATTGCTCTTCGAACTCTATCATCTCCTTTGACACTATGTACCGTACCTGCCCCTCTCAACCATCGCCCCTTCACTCCCCATTCATCTACCCCATCCCTTAGATACGTGCCACCCACTGCACAAGCTTTTAACTTACCGTGGTACCTGGCGGAAGACCCACTCCAGCATTAGAAGAGAGGTTTCCATCCGAAATGTGGCCTGCGCAATCGTGCCTCCCCAATACGACAGCTTTCGGATCTCCTCTCTCGCCATCTTCCATCTCAGTATTATCACTCTTAGATGCCCAATTTGTATGCGTATGTTATGATGTTTCCTCTACTTGCTGTGCGAGATGATTTCAAGATTTCATATTACTTTGAAGCTGAAGGAGAGGTAGTTTTATACCCCGCACTCAAGTTTCAGCATGGCTGAAATCATGCATTGATTATTCTCCCATCTACCGAGCCACAGCGCGTTGGCTCTCATACGGCTAGCCTAATCTTGTTCCTAGACCGCAGTACCAAATGAGCGATATGTGCCGTTACATGACAAATAGAGAGTAATCACGTGCCCTGAAGCAGCATCATTTGAAAGGACTTCTTGATAGATTGAATGATTTATGCATTGCTTTCAAGTGGGTATGACAGCTGTCTTCATGTTAAAATTCGCACTCACGTAAACAGAGCTCTGGGGGTTAAAGTAGGGACGGTCAAGTCTCACTTCCAACCAGGTTCAATGGCCAGGGTCGGCTGGGACGACGATGCGTGGAAGACTTCTATCAACACAGCAAGATACATGCACATCACATCTATTCCATCTACTCCAGGCCTTACAGTTATGATGATGATTCCAAACCCGATGACTTTCAGCTTTGTCCTAGAAAGAGTGACTCCTGGCAAAGGAGCATGAAAAAGGTGAAAGGTGAAGTGCTGTGATCAAAGGAGTATAGCACTATGAATCGGAGTTCATTCTCATCTATTGACTACTGCTCATCCAACATGAACATTGCTGAACATCTTGATCATTGATACCGTCGGTTTTGATGTTCTTGTTCCCAATCTGGAAGTGGAAGCCACGACTGTGAAACGGTCTCATTGGGCATGCAACCGAGACATTTACACAGCGCTATTATAGCGTCCCGCTAGTGAAGACGTGCATGAGGAACGATCTGCGGATCTCTGAATTTTGTAAACCTTCCGACTCTCGGACGCAGGAACCAGCAACGACAACGATCTATGAATTTGAGCAGTAGGACCTTGCAAATACTGCGGAATAACATCAATAGAATCATCTGGGAAAGACGCGCCGCTACTGATACACAGAAGAGACAGCTGAACATGGATCTCGAGGAAGGTCCGAGGGTGACGGTGAGCCGTTGCCGACATGTACCGTGTGACTTGGGGAGAGACTGACAGAGAAGCAGAAGCAGCATGATCACAATACACACGCAATACCACCCCAGGCAATATGTAATATCTACAAGAAGTACCAAAAGATGGATGATGCAAGCATAGCGGATGACCTTCAAGTTGTGGACTTTGGCAGAGGTCTGACCAAGCAGCAAGAAGAGTGCATCATTCCTGCCGGCACAGTCTCATCTGAGCTGGTTGCAGCGGCTCGAGATCAATTCATGAGCCACTGGCCCTCGTACAACTCTGTACCTCGAGACTCAACTCCAGAGCCATGCACAATTTACGAGCACAAAGATTTTCCAGGTACGCGAACTCCGCACACGTGACAACACTCGCTGACCCCTATTCCAGGACTTCGGCTGTACCCCTCTCTGCTGCCACCAGAATGCCAATTTCTAATGCTTGATTCCATCCTGCACCGAGATCTCGCAAACCCACTCCACAAAACGAATATCCATCAAGATTACGAGATTCCCTACCCACCAAAAGATGCCACTGGGCAGCCAGAATCATTCTTCACCTACCCACCTCATAGCAAGCACCAAGTTTTCACGCCAATAAACCCACACTCAAACCACAAATCACTGAATACCACTCAATTTCTTCACAAGAAACTAAGATGGCTAACCCTGGGAAGTCAGTATGACTGGTCCACCCGCGCGTATCCTGCAGAATCTCCAACGCCCTTTCCTCCAGATATAGCCTCCTTGGTGACGACCTTGTTCCGGAATTCCTTCAAGCCAGAGTCCGGGGTGGTGCTACTTTATGGGACCAAGGATTATATGCCTGTTCACCGAGATGTCAGCGAGGAATGCCAAAGGGGACTGGCGAGCTTTACTTTGGGATGCGATGGCCTTTTTATCATCTCAAGGGACAAGAAACGCGAAGACGGAAAGTTGATTGACGAAGACGATGAAGAACGCGAGATGGACTGCTGTGTGCTGAGAGTACGAAGCGGCGACTGCGTGTGGATGGGAGATGAGACTCGATGGTGTTGGCATGCCATGCCCAAGATACTAGGAGGGTCATGCCCGAAAGAATTGGAAAATTGGCCTATACTCAGACAATATGGTGCTGGAAAAGACCGAAAGGAATATGAGAAATGGGCGGGATTCATGAAAACGAAACGGCTCAACATCTCCTGTCGACAAGTATGGAGCTGAGAGTCGAAACCAATGTCCCAACCTAGGTGGAACATTCTCGTCGCCAACTTCCTACTTCTTCTTTCCGAACATTGCCTTGGCTTTCTCTACCCAGCGGGCGACGGAACTCTTCTTCTCTTCAATGACTGGGCCTGGGAGGCCGCGGCGGCGCTCCATTGGCTTGAGGCCATTATCAAAGACTTTATCACCAACCCGAACACCGAGATTGTTGGAGCTCAGGGAGTATGCGTGATGTCCCAACCGGGAACGGGCTCGGTTCTCCTCGAATCTCCGATACTCCTCATCATCATATGGCTTATTCTCCTCATCCGGGACATTCGGGTAAGGCCGGAATTCGTTCCGGGACGCCTTAGGCTTGTAGTAGGGGTCGGGGTGGAGGGTCGGGGTTGAGGCGGCGAAGGCGTTATTGTACTTCGTAACCTGGGGGGCAGGGGCAGAGGGCGCAGGGATGCCGAGCGGGACATCTGGGCGAACCCACTTTGCTTGGTGGGGAGTAGGTGGTGGTTGGTGAAGTGGAGGGGTTGGGAGGATTGCGTCGATGTCTGGCTGAGTGCGAGACATGATGGCTGTGACGAGGGGGTTGGCAGTATGAGGTTGTTGGCGGTGGTTGAGATCGATTGACAATTTGAAGAAGATTCGACGAGAGTGCTGTCGCTCTCAACGGACTCGTGGTGCTGTCAAGGAACGATCGTCGCTGTCAATTCGTTGATGTTGTCGAGTCCGATCTTAAGATCGAAGGTCGGCTTCACTTCTCCTATCTCGCTTAGCTAGTGGTCTTCCGTCAACATTCACCAAAGAGACTTACCGATAAGCCAGGACATCAGTTTCAATATCCCAACCATGCTAAGACTTTTCAGAAGTCGTGATCCTGGGCCCCATGACTACCGTCTAGGTTCGAGCCGGGGTGTCGACAAGGAAAAGTATGTAGAGGAGAAGAAGTTTCGAGGCACGAGGAGTTCCTCCTGTACCCCTCAATCCGCCCTAGTAGCCCCTTTCTCTTCCAAGTTCAGAAGTGGTTCTTCGGAGGGAAAGAGCGAAAGGGTGGGCATCTTCATGTTGATTGTTTGGAGAAGCATTCTCAATGTCCCAGCTTTGCCAGGACTTTCAGAAGTTGAGATCCTTGGCTCCAGGTCGAGCACTAGGAACTAAGTTCAGGCTGTCCAGGTGCCACAATGGAAAAGTATGTAAGAGGGAAGAAGTCCTGGAGCGTGAGAAATGATTCTTATACTTCGATATGGCGCTAGCCCCCCTTTCGCTTCTGAACGTGGTAGTTGCTCTGTTTAGGAAAGAGCGAAAGTGGTGTATATCCACTCGTTCAAGTCGGAGTAGAATGTCCCTTCTGGTGGGGTCATTTGGATGTCATGGTCTCCCGGATTTGTTGTTTGGAGAAGCGTTCTCAACGTTCCAGCCTTGCTTGGACTTTCTGTACCATGATGTTCCTCTGCCAGGACTTTCGAGAGTTGAGGTGGCCGTCCCGGGTCAGCCCGAGAATGTCCTGGGAAGCTTGGGACATTTGAACTGCTGAGAGAGGATCCTGAGAGTCGAAGTCAGATCTCGGTTCTTGCTGCAGATGACTTGATTGCCAGAATGTCGATGTTTTTCTAGTGCAGCTCCATCGGTGTCTCTTGAGTGTGTTGTTGAATTCGAGGAGACTGTGAGTGTCCCTGGAGTCGAAAGGACATCGTGTGTTCTTAAAAAGGTTGATTTGCTTGCCATCTCGTCGAGCTTTGGCAAGTGCAGCTTTGATGTTGGCTGAGGTACCAGAGCTTGTGGGTAGTTGAGCTGCTGATGGTGAAAAAGTATGTAAGAAGGAAGAAGATTAAGGGCACGAAAGGTGTCTCTCATACCCCGAAATGGAGCGCTAGTGCTCTCCTGTTCCGAGCCTGGCAGTAGCTCTCTGGCAGAAGGGACGACGAAGAAGTTTATTTGCTCAGAACCCTTTTTCAAGTGATATTTCTCGGGCCGAGGCAGAATGTCCCTAATTCCACAGGAGCGTTCGAACCCCATGGTGTCCAGTGTCGCGAGCGTAGTCTGGCCAATGCATTCGAGTTCTTGGGCGCATGTCTAGCTGTGAAAGAAAAATGATGTAGAGAAGTAGTTTTGAGGGTTGAGAAGCGTCTTTTAAACCACTTAAGCAAGCTTTTAGCTCCCTCGTTTTTTTGTGACAGTTGGTCTGGGAGAAAAGAGAGACAGGCAATCCTTCTTCGCAAGTCTGCAAGTCCCACTAGATGTACCTAGTAGGAGAGGCTGTCTCAAGCGGGGCAGAGTGTGCCTCCTATACGGGGACACTTGGTTGTTTTGATGTTCAAGGTTTAGAATTTGGGGAGTTTAATCTATTTAGAGACAGTGACAACTGTATTTGGGCTTTTTCCAGAAGAATTGCAGTGAATAGAAAATATGTGTGGGTAGGAAGCAGGTTCAAGCGTTGTTTCAGGCTTGGAACGCCGTATTTTCAGGATCTTCTAGGCTTCGATTCACTGACGCTTCAGGCTCTCGCTTGGCTCAGGCCAAATCGCGGGGCTCCAAAATCTATCAGAATTCAGACAGCATCAACACAACTCGATAAATATCATGGCTTGAACAAAACCTCGAAGAATACAAAGTTTGTGATGAATCCGAGATCCAAAAGCAGAAGACCCTCAAACGATAATATCCCATTTTTGATAGGTGAGTCACGGGAATTGAGCCATGCTAGTGACTGGCCAATCGGATTGTAAAGCTCAGGGCCAGGAAAGACCTCGCTTTCTCAAACAAAGTTTCTCCTCAACCTTCAAACCACAGCCACATCAACTTCGACACCCTGTATCGCCCTTGATATCTGGGGCCAGGTAAGTCTAGTGAACTCCCGTGGTGATTAGAATGAGCTGACATGCTAATCTTCAGTGTCTGCGGAGGACGTGCACGTGCACAAAAACCGCGAAGATGCTGCTGCGGCCATGTGCGTTCTCGAAAGCACTTGCTCGCCAGAAGCAATTCCATATACAGACTCGCTCTGTGTCCAAGTTCGACATATACGGCAACTCTCCCGTCCCAGCAAACAAGAAGAGATTCATACCAACTTCCGGCACATATCCAAAAGGTTTTCTGGTCGGCAGCACCAATGTCGGCATCAAACCTGCTAGCAAGTCTCAGCCCGACTTGATTCTTATTGCATCCGAGACATATTGTCATGGAGCTGCGGTATTCACGAGGAATGAGTTTCCGGCTGCATCTATCACTGTTTCGAGGGATTTTTTGAAGCGGAGGGAAGGTCGTGGGCTGAGGGGCATCATCGCCAATTCATGGTGTGCCAATACTCTCACAGGCGATGTTGGGATCGCCGATGCAACACGTATGAGCAAAGAAGCAGAGAAGTGTTTGGCTGGCGAGGCGGTAGACGAAGAGTCCCCTTCTGTGATGGTCATGCATACTGGGACTGGCGGCGTGCGGTGAGTCATCCTCGATGAGACAAGACAGCAAGCTAATGATCGAATAGCTTGCCCATAGAGAATATCGTCCATGGTATCTCAAAGCTTCATGAAGGTATGGGAAACTCCCATGATCACTGGCTCGAAGCCGCTAGAGGTCTCTGCACAACAGACACGTTCCCCAAAATCATCTCCCGCACCTTCACCCTTCCGTCCTCTCCCGACATTACCTACTCCATCGCTGGTATCACCAAAGGTGCCGGTATGATACATCCTAATATGGCCACCACCCTTGGTATCATCTGTACCGATGCGCCTATAAGCCCTGTCACACTCCAGAAGCTCCTCAGAGCAGCGACAAATAGATCTTACAACTGCATCTCAGTTGATGGTGATACGTCCACAAATGACATGGTTGCTATCCTTGCAAACGGCGCAGCTGGTGGAAAGCCCATCTCCTTCCACTATTCCGGCAGACAAAAACCCATCGATTATGTGTCCTTTCGACAAATCCTGACAGAGTTCATGTCTGACATGGCAAAGCTTGTCGTTCGAGATGGGGAAGGTGCAACAAAGTTCATCACTATCCGTGTTCGAGGCGCACCCACATATGAAGCAAGTAAACACATAGCTTCTGCCATTTCACGCTCTGTGCTCTTCAAGACTGCGATTTATGGCAAGGATCCTAATTGGGGAGGAGTGTTGGTCGCCTTAGGGCAATCGTTGATAGATACCAGGTGGGATGGGATGGGAATGATTGCTCTAGAGAAGACTTCTGTCAGTTTTATCCCTGGAGATGGTGGTCAGGCGTTGAAATTTTTGGATAAGGGGAAGCAGGGTGAGGTTGATCCTGCAAGGGCGGCAGAGGTGATGGAGCAGGAGGATATCGAGATTTTGGTGGATTTGAGGGATGGGGAAATCGTGGAGGGGCAGGAACTGAAGGAGGCGGTCTGCTGGACGTGTGATTTGACCCATGAGTTTGTCGATATCAATGGTGGTTTTGATACTAGGACATGAAGGAAGAGATTGGCGCGTCTCGCCACAGTAACCAATCAACGAGGCTTAGTCAAAACTCGACCTGCATCTCCATTTCCAGGAAGCGGAATTCCACCGACTTATTCGCTATGCGCCTAAGATGTGCCCGTGGACCGACCACCGATCACCGACGACCGACAATATGGGGTAAACATTTGGCCGTAATCAGATTCGTTTAAGGCCCAAACTCACTTGGCTTAGTTCTGTCGAGTACTACTTCATGTTTCAAATCCCCTAGACCGAAGACTTTCTGTCCTAATCCAAAAGCTCAAAATTCGAGTTCCAAAGCCTATTCCCTTCATCATCTTCTCTTGTTTTCAACTTCAGCACCACCGCCACTCAAGATGTCTTCTCAAACCGTGTTTCGCTTCCCTTCCGGAGACGGGATCGATAGTCTCCAAACATTCATAGAGCCAATCCCCATCATCGACAAAAACGAAATCCTCATCAAAGTCCGCAGTATCGCATTGAACTATCGAGACGTCGCTATCGCCACCTCAACCTATCCTCTTCCGGTGAAAGATCAGGTCATTCCCTGCTCCGACATGGCCGGAGAAGTCACGCAAGTTGGTGACCTCGTGACCAGATTCTCCGTTGGCGACTCCGTTCTTGCGCCAATCAATCCTGCATTCCTATATGGTCCTTTGAAAGACGAATATGCTTCTGATAGTTTTGGCGGGCCAAAGGATGGCATGCTGAGGGAGTATATCGCGCTGCAGGCGCATGCTGTTATCAAGTTGCCGAAGTCGAGTCATAACTTCGCTGATTGGGCTGCCGTAGTGTGTACTGGTTCTACAGTGTGGAACGCCTTTTATGGCAATACGGCATTGAAGCCGGGTGATACAGTACTTCTTCTCGGTATGATATCTCCAGCCCAATTGATAACACACACTTACCATCTACAGGAACTGGAGGCGTTTCCCTGACAGCTCTCATCTTCGCCAAAGCCGCCGGTGCAACAACCATCATCACATCATCTAGCGACAAGAAACTGGAATACGTTAAATCCAAATTCGGCGCTGATTACACGATCAACTACAAGACGCATCCCAACTGGGCAGCTGAGGTTCAACGCATCACTAACGGGCACGGTGTAAATCACATCCTGGAGATTAACGGCGCGGCGACGATTGAGCAGAGTCTTGGTTCTGTTGCGAGGGGAGGAGTCGTTTCTGTAATCGGGTGGTCACAGGCACCGGAGAAGATGCCGGATGTGGCTATGTTGTCACTTCGTAAAGGGTGTGCTATCCGGGGTGTTCAGGGCGGGTCGAAGCAGCAGCTTGAGGAGTCGGTTAGGTTTATGGGGAATAGGGAATTGCTTTCTACGGTGGAGAAAACATTTGGGTTTGAGAAGGGTGATATTATTGCGGCTTTGAAGTACGTTGCATCTGGAGAGCATATTGGTAAAGTTTGCATCAGTTTAAAATAGTCTCTGCGTTTTGCAAGACCGGTAGAGACATTCAGCAGCGCAAATAGCAGAGAATATTTGACTGAAATTGACCAATGTCGCCTAAAATAAGCTCCTCTACGCATTTTGTTGCATAATATACTATATTCTACTTCAGTGCGAACTCTTGAAAGTCTATACTACACATAGAAAGGACCTCCAAATGCTGATTCATATCCATGTAGCCGTAAAGGTAGCAAGGCCCTATAAGATGTCACATGTCCTCAACCTTATCACCAAAGGAGCTGATGCACCGGGAAAGAGACAGATTTGATCTCCGAGTTCCGGAAGACCTCCAATCTCCGACTGCAAATCCCTCTCTCAAATCACTTCCTCAATCTGTGGCCTCTTACTGACTGTCTTATAGCTTCTTTTAGCTGCAGATACTACACTAGCCGCTCTATATACTCCTTCTCTCACGTTCCTCTCACATAGTCGAGATTTAGTTGGGATTTAGTCGCTTAGAGACAATGACTTGGAGAACTGAGTTAGGATTTAGAAGGCAGAGAACTATAAAAATAGGAGTAGAATAGTAGATGGTGTAATAGAGCGAGTAATAGGGCGAGTAATGGGGTAAGTAAGTAAAGGTGAGATCAAAATAGCTTCAACTCAGCCTTAGGCACATTTCTCATGACTGTTCCACTTACAGGGGGTGAGCATTTACTCCCTGTGCAACCAAAAGCTTTGGTTTTTAAACCTAAAGTCGCTTAAACCCTGGTCTTTGGGATTGCTTTGGTTTTGGAGCTTTTGTAGGGCCTCTGCAACTCTGCATCCTTATCACAAACAGACCCGCCCCTGATATCCATATTTATAGCGCACTGCTATTATCTTCGCGTCGCCAGGCCACATACCATGGCTTTTCCAAGAATATAGTAGCACGAATTATAGGGAATACCACCTACGCATTTGCACTGCCGCTAACAACTGCCCCCCTCCCCCCGCGGCCTTAGGTTGTGGGAGCCGTTTTGGCCCTCCGCCCTACCCTTGAAAAGCGGCCATGTCCACATAGCTCATGTTCCGCGATAACTGAAGTCACGTAGGAAGGGAGTAAAGGCTATATTGAAAAGAGACCGGTTTTGAACCCCGAAGCATGGTACGTGTGACAGCACGAGAGAAAAGGCCTCAAAGAGAAGTATAATATCGATTTGTAACTTAGAATACAAAGCTAAGGAGAGAAGGTTAAGATCAAGAGTCAGGAAGTGGTTTTATACCAACTTCGCTTGGACGTCACGTGCATATATCACGTGGTTCGTCTGTTATATGCTTATATCTCTCTAGAGCTACAACACTAGGAGAAAGTTTCAACGCTCCTGAAAAGTCTATGGATTATAAGAGATGCATGGGAAACCGGAATATAGGAGCCAAGTTTGGACCCACTATCCCTTTAAATAGTAGCCGAAGCGTTGGTTGCGCCTAAGCCGTCCCCGTTTGAGATAAAAGGCGGGGAGCCAGATTTGAACCCTCAATTCTAAGAATAGACTTCGCGGGATCAGCCCTTCTATAATTCCAGTTTGTCCCCATGATACTATACGCGGTTCCAGTCTGCTTGCAGTATTTTATAGCTATATTTCGGAATGTCTCCATTCCATAATTGGCTAACTAGATAGGGGCAAGCCCCACTTCCCCAAAACGGTAGTATATTTTTCAGCCTCACGGCAAATCTGCCAATTACTTCCCCAGATTTCAACAAGGGGCCGAAGCTTTTATTGACGGCAGCGCCTCTTCGCTTCAGCTCGAGTCTGATACGCTAGGTTCCCCCCGATGGCTTGCTTCATGGCCGAACTCGGATTAGAGAAGCGGCTTGATGTTCAGCACGAGGCTTTGTGGTCCTCTCAAAATGATCGGGGTCGCCCTCGTGTGCCACTTTGAAACCTCAACGTCGAGGTGTCGTTGATTCTCATTGTCTCTCGAGCTGCGTCTTCCCCGAACTTCCTTCGAAAGGTCACGGATGAACTGGTAACAGCGAAAATGGTCCCCTCCAAGAATCTTGAGATTCTTATCTCAATCCTATTCGCCCTCCGAGGCGTCCTCGGCGCCGACGGCGCAGATAGCACCGCAACTGCATCTGCGAATCTCGACTCCAGCACTGCGACAACTAGCACCGGCGGCGTCGTGGAGGAAACCAGCAGCGCGAATGCTGGCGGTGGAGCACTAACGACCGCCTCTCCAGGTGATCTCGCAACGGTGACTATATTCGACACGCCTGCATATTCAATCGCTGTGGGCTGCGTCCGAGAATGCCTGATGCAGGAATTCGAACCTGGAGTGCCTGACGGGCTCATTCTCGCTGCTGCACTGGGCTGCACTAGGTAATCCCATTGCCCTCTTACCTCATTCCTCAACCATCCCCCGCCCGTCTAAATCCGAGACTCCAAGCAAGACTAACGAACTGGAAAAGTCCTTACTACAACGGCTGCTACTGCACTTCAGCCGTAGCCTCCGCAGCCACATCCCTAATCTCCAGATGCATCATCGCAGAATGCAGCGGCTCAGCAGAGGTACATGCCTCCCTCCTCCCTCCTCCCTCCCCCATAAACCCCATCCCCTCCAACCCAAACCACAAGCTAACCCCCCACAGATCCCAGACGCCTTCTCAATCTACAACAACTACTGCACCACAGCCGGCTACCCGGGCCCCGCCGCCAACATAGCACAAACAACCACCACCGCCGCCCAAAACGGCGGGCAAACCGCACAACCATCCACAACCCTCGTCACCGGCGCCGTAGTCTACACAGTAACAAACGGCGGCTCCACCTTCCCGATCACCGAAACCGGCGTGCAGACCCTAATCACCACTCCCACCTCCTCTCCAACCTCAGGCGGTGGAGGAGGGAGCAAGGTAAATGCAGGCGCCATCGTGGGCGGTGTGTTGGGTGCGTTGCTACTTATTGCTGTTTTGCTGGGTGTATTCCTGGTCTGGCTTCCGAGACGGCAGAAGAAGAAGGCTGCGGCGGTATCTCAACTTCAATCTGGACCGCTTGTACAGACTCAACCAAAGGTCCAAGGCGCGGAAGGGAGTACGTTCGTGCCCACCGTAGCCCCGGTTCGGAGGGGGGGCGGGAGGGCGGAACTGCCTGAGAAGGGAGGTGCGGGGGTTGGCGAGAAGGAGGTTATTCCTGATGTTAAAGAGAAAGAGACGGGGTGTTTGGGTGGGGGTGATGTGGTGGGACAGAGAGAGGGGGTTGAAGTTGATGGTACTGGCTTGGGGGTTGGGGAACTTGGTGGGGAAGGTAGGTATGGATTAAGGCCTGAGGAGTTGGATTCTGAGGGGAGGTATGTCGGGGAGTTGCATGGTGATGGGCGGCAGTTTGGGGGGATTGAGTTGGAGGGACGGGAGGTGCGGTGATGTAATAGATTGGGAGTTGGGTAGGCGGTGAGTGAGTGGATAGTAGTTTAATGCATGTTTGTTTGAGATTTGAGATATTAGTGAGAGTTTGTGGTGATGTGTGCTGGGTGGAGTAGAAAGGCCGAAGTTTATGAAGAGGGATAGGAGATGAGGAACCAGAGCGTAAGAGACGGGGCTGTTAACAGAAGGGGGAAGAGAGCAGAGATAAGGCATGAAATTTAGAGTTAGAAGTGCATGTGACACATTATTAAGTACCCGTAAAGAAAGAAACCTTTACACATTAACATCAAGTCCCCTCCGTGACTATTGTCCTTAGTAATTGTCATATTGTCCCAGAGCAATTTCCAATATCCGGGAAAGGTTCGAGACATTAGGGAACTTATTACATCGAAACCTCCCGTAACTACGATTCCAGGATTTCTGGCATGTTGGTGATCGGTCAGAGTTTGTCGTCAACTTGATAAAGTTTGGATTTGGTTGTGAGTGAGTAAGTGTTCTTTTCCTTTCCTTCCCGTGCTCAACGCTTAACGACTGATCCTGCTATAATGACCGTGCCTCTTAAATGGAGGGAAGGCCCCTGGCTCCGAAGACGATGTTCGAGTTAATGTACTGAGAAATATCATGCGTTTCTTTGTTGCGCCCAACCAAACAGAGAGAAAACTTTCCCACAAACGTCTCTTAAGGCAAAAGAACCAATCACCCAATCCTCGCGCCCTCCAATAGACCAAAGCGCCAAACAAACCAAGGAGTCCATGAACAAATATGATCGAGAACTCTGTAGCTCTCACCCGCAACCGCGATGCGTGTAGCTGCTCTCGGTAGTTGACGGTAGGGTCTCGGCATAACCACGTACTGGCCCATCATCTCTGCGAACTCTGAGATCCAGTCGCGTGTGGTGGTAGTGAGGAACATCGGTGCGGCGGACAAGACGACGAGGCTCTGGACGACGAGTTGAAGAGCCCAATTCGGAGTCGTCTTCACAGTTCCGACGCTAGGCTCTCACACGTTCGCGGTACCGGTCACTGGGACCTTCACGGCGGTCTTCAGGACGACGAGTAGAGGAGGCTATTTCGGAGCGGTCATCACGGTCTCGAGGATATTGACCACTGGCTGTGCGGTTCTCGACGCGGGGACCGCTAGGACGGTGCTCATGGCGAGAAGACTCTGTAGGTGAAGTAGAAGAGCTGATAATTGATCGATCTTCACGGTCTCGACGACGTTGTCCATCATCCCTAGGTTGCTCATCACGGGGACCATCTAGTCGATGCTCACGTCGAGTGGGCACGCCGCTGGCAGATCTGCCATCGTGGTCCTGACGGCGTGGACCTTCTCGATTGCGAGGATTTTTTTCACGAATAGCAAGCTGCTGACCGAGAATATGCATTTCGGGATTCTTGGGGACACAGCGACGGCCATTCTGAGCCTGAGTCCGGTCGTATCTTGAGTACGAAGTTGGAGGAACGGCTCGATCTCTGTTCGGGCGTGGGCCATCGATATAGCGGAATTCGGACATACGACGTTCGTCTGGCGGTTGGTTGGGAACCTCTCGAGATTTGCTCTCGGGCATACCTTGGTCATCGAAGCCGGGACGGAAGGAGCGTTCGCTTCGCATATCATCCGGGCGGAGACTGCGTCCTCCTTCAGTAGGCGCGTATCGACTGCGGTCGCGTTGGTAGTTTCTGTCTTGTGGCGGTGTATCTCGAATATAGTTCTGATGGGTAGGATTGGCAGGTTGTCTCGGTTGCGAGCCTAATCGTTGTTGCTGGATGTCAAGTCGAGCTTCAGCAGATTCAGCACGGAATTTAGCGTCGGCCAACTCAGCCCGAAGCTCCTCCTCGTTTGCTGTAGATCATATTAGCATAGAGTAAATTGTATCGAAAAAGCGCTACACTTACCTCGATATTGCTCCTCAACTCGTTTGTGCTCTTGCTCACGAATTTCTTGCAGAGTAGCTTCATATTCTCTGTCAAGGGATCCAGCTCTATCTGGCGGAATGTTAGATCTCAGTGAATGAGAGGTGTCAACTGGCTTACCAGCTTCGAGGGACATCCCATAATCCCCTCCATACTGGCGTACAACCGCAGGATCAGTGAATCGCTCATACATCATCATTTCAAAGCTCCGACGGCGTGGTCGAATGACAATGATTCTCTCATACTCTGCAAGAGTAGGCAAGCCTCCGAACTGGTTGGACCGGCGCATGTTGGTGAGGATACGCAAAGCCGAATCCAGGAAGAGGTATCTATAGCTTGAAGTACTACTCCTGGAAAGCTCCCGTCTAACCTGTAACTCGAGATGATCCGGGTGGAACCCTCGGCATAGCTTGTTCAGAGTGATAATTTCGGCTTCTCTCCAAGCGATGCGAGTTTCGAGTCCTTTCTCAAGACTACGTCCACCGAGGAGCAAAGATGCTGGAGACGTTAGTCTTGGAGACAATATCAAGAAGCGCAAAGGTTCTTACGGAAGAAGTCATTTCGACCTCGCGAGCGATGCATCGCGAAAATGTATCAAGATTCTGGAGGTACAATTGGCGCGAAGAACTCGTTGGTTGCCAGAGTATTTCGCGATAGTGGCAATGCGTTGCAGTTGCGCAATGGATCATCAGGGCGCGCGCTTCATACAACAATTTTTAAAGGCTTGGTAGCTTCCGACTAAGATGCCGAGAATAGCTTCAATCTCGAGCATGAACGGCAAGCATTCGCTCAGGTAGCCTTCTTTTCGCACTACCCTTGATTGGTTCTAGCCTCATAAGGGGAGATGACTAACCCTCTTTCGTCTCAACTTTGAGACAGAAGTAGACTTGTGTGTAGGCCTGCATCGAACAATTGACAGTGGACAACGAAATTTCCGAGATTCTGACAGCCAGAGCTGTTGAGTTGACAATTTGCCATCGATTATCCATCATTCCACGGCCACCTCTTCCGTTTTGGTATACGCATGCCTGTCTCCAGAAACGATCCCGCACTGCATCATGTGTTCTCCACGTTTGTTCAGCTCTTTCGACCCTTTGGAATCTGTAGCGATCCGGACCTTGATCTCCTTAGGTATCGTCCATGCTTGACGGTCGCTGGCAGTGAGGCTTACCCTCAACCTCTCTAGTTTCTCTAGCCTCTCAAATCTGAGGGGTGAGGGCTTTCTTCTATTGAGTATCGCCCTCACCGTCTCGAACTGGGTTTCGTTGAGCTCTGGACGATTATTTTTTTCGGGAGTGGTTTTGAGTGCCTCCATTTGCCCTACGTCGACAGGTCGAAAATTTCCGGAACCATCTCTATCATCTCTAGCAATGTCGCGACAGCGGATGTTGACGTATGGGCCGCGGTATTTCCTTGCTTCATCAAGCCGTTGCTGCGCCGTGATGGGAAGGAGAAGGAATGGCTCCTTGAATATGATGTCAAGACCTTTATGGTCGAGATACTGAAAGGTAATGATGGTGAGTTTCTGGACATTTGGGAAAAGTCTGAGAGCCTTGTGTAGCAAAAGCTCCATAGGCATATGGTGGTCTCCCCATCGGTAGAGACCTTCCGTACGTGACGCTTCGGAATATATGGCAAGATTCTGGACATGAATCGTGTCAAGGTACAAGTATGGCAGGTGTTTCTTAAGCTGATTGTCAATGTACAAGGTGTCCTTTTGAAAGTTGAACCATGTGCTTGCAGACCAGAGGACCGTCCCGAAGGATTTCGTATAGTATCTTGACATGACTTCAAAGGACTCTCGGCAGACAAAGAGCAGAGTAGGAACTGGGGTACGAGACTTTAGGCCTCTGTCGCCTTGATATCGGAGATGTATGACTCGAGGATCTGGCATTGCAGCTTCCCAGATAAGAACGCGAAGTTCCTTCGGGAGCTGGGTGAAGACGTGGAATTTAGGGCTCGGACCTTTGAAGCGTCTCAGAGCCATGTTGCTGATAGGTGGGTGCCGGCGATATAAACGATCATGAACTGAGAGTCTATCCATCTCGAGAGATATGTGCTAGGAGGTGAAGTCGCGGATGGTGAAGAAACGAGGGTTGAGGAAGGAGGTGAAGTCAGCTCGTCACACGTGACTCACCGCCTAGTTTCTGCCTGCTCAAGGCTCGTCGCGAAGTGAAGAACAAACCTTTAAAATCCAATTACCACTCCAACGCGTTCACCTACTCACCTATCCAAATTGAAGGCCTCTGTTATTGTCATGGCATATCAATACGAGAACCAAACGATCTCGAGGAATCCGAACACTCGACGGACACGCAATTGGAGGTCGAAGCATACCCGTGGATAGACCTCTACGCTTATTTCAATCAACGTGGCATGGAATCAAAAAATACCCACGAAGCTGGCGTTCACCAATAAGAATACTGACAGAGTGAGTAGTTCACTACGGTTATATGCCTCTTAAGCATAACCCCGACAGCGCAGACTACACCAATTGACCCTCCCATTTCCAGATACTCGGTGGAATTTTTGCCAAGTCTCAGTCGATCCTTTAGGAACCTCCGCTTATATGCTTTCGAACTGTTTACAAGGGACGGCTATCTTCACATGTGCGATGGCAGAAGGTCATTGGGAGTCTTGGGTTCTTGGACTGTGCGATGCTCCGAGAGCTGGAAAAGTTCCGGTATCAGAACTTCTTCCTTGACTGCATCTTATTTTCTACGCGGACCTCTCAATAGCATATCCCAACGTCTTTCCAAGGACATTATCGCCAATCTGTCGAACAGCGTTGATTGCATATGTGGGAGCTACATCGATCCAGACGAGTCCTGAGGGCGATCCTCCACAGGCTTCAAAGCCGTATCATCATCACCAAGCTATTGGTTGCGGCACTGTTCCCATTCAGTTCAGGAGCATCGTCATCGTCGGCCCTGCCTCGAAATCGGGCAAGAGGTGCGCCGGAAATGCCAGATTTACACCACACAAGCAATAATTGATTGACGAATTTACTATCGCAACGGGAGCGGCATCTGGAACAAGACCCTTGCGAGTTTTCCTC
Source organism: Phialocephala subalpina (assembly GCA_900073065.1). Lineage (NCBI taxonomy): Eukaryota > Fungi > Ascomycota > Leotiomycetes > Helotiales > Mollisiaceae > Phialocephala > Phialocephala subalpina. The sequence goes on along the minus strand of FJOG01000022.1, from coordinate 665,494 downwards.
AATCGCGATACACTGTTCGGCGTATCTCCGTAGGTTGCTGCGAACCACGCAGCGTGTCACAGGACGCATTCTACTAGACTTCTAAATTGGATCTTGTACAACCAAAATGACTCTTCGACACCACTTCAAGTCCTCAAGCATGACTAGTCGTAGTGCAACGTTGACAGCGGGACAGGTCGCAGAGTAGAATTGCTTGTTTGCGTTGAGCACGAAATGCTCCTTCTTCCAATTAACAACTAACGTCATTTCACAATCTCTGCTGATGCTGCAAAGTGTGCAAAGACCCCCAGAATCTGGTTACCACTGATCACCCAAAGTTGGAACTGAGATACTGGTATTCGCAAGCATCCCTCAAAATGCATGGACTCTCATCGTTGTTTGCGATATCGTGTCCCATGCTCTCCGGATATAGATGTGGGTCTCTCATTGGTGTCTGACCAACAGTTACTCCAAGTGAAGAGATCTGCACCGCACAAGGGTATGAAATACAGTGCAATCATGCGATTCTGTTTTCTGCGCTGTGTGTTTTGAGTAGTTTTCTCTCGAACTCTCGTCAACGATAATCCATTGCATGACACCAACCATGGACCGAAGTAGGAAAAGGATATATGTTTGGCATAAGAACAAACTCTGGGAGTCGGGTCTGTATTCAAGTCTTAATCCGTCTGGTTGAAGAATGTGCTTTTCAACATTTACTGGACTTATCACAACTTGAATGAACCGCAGGGCTTCGGGACTGGACTGGCACTCATGATAATTGAGCCGTAAAGTTTCAAGCCCCGAGTTTCCCATGGATCGCATGGTGGCTGACGACCCGGGGGTCTGTGAGCCGCCAAAAGCAAAAACCAACGTCAAAAAGCAACACTTTATCCAACGCGGACCATTGAAGTTATCAGATCAGCAAACGTTCTTTTTCCATTCCCTTGCAATTCTCGCACTCGCACTCGGGCAAGCCCCTGCTTCAACAATGCTTCTCAATGCTCACGAAACAGAGTTACTTGAGCACGGACTCGTAGCCAATTACCCCAGGGATGATTGTCCGTGCGACATCAGAATCCTCCTGGAAATTAGCTTTCGCAAACGACACGAGATCCAACATTAGACGAAAGCCCTCGGATGACAGCCGAGAAACCGGTGTATCGCTTGCATGTGGCCAATTGGCGATCAGGAATCCAGGAACGGCAGATCAATGGTGACCCAGTTCAGGGAACATTGTGGCAGACCGGCAGAAACGGTCGGTTCCCTCGCCGAACTTCTCCAGACTGTTGGGCTTGGACAGAAAGTTATTTTCCGCTCGGTGCTGCGTCCACTTCCCGCCCCAATGACGATCTTTGAGGCTTTCCCCGTCCAACCATCGACTGACCCCAGATCTAACAAAGTAATGCATCTAATTGTTTGAGTTGTTTATTCGCCAGGAACGCTTCCATCATTGGTGCCGTGCTATTTCTTTCAATAGTAGCAAGGCCTCGCTCGGGTCCGTGCCAGATGAGGGGTCTTCATGTGTTTTGCCCTCGTGGCATCGAGCTAGCTTGACTTTCTCGGAAATTTTGACACCGTCTCCAGCTTTTGTGGCTGCACTTACTTTTTCTCCAGCGTCCTGACAACTTTACGAGCCGTGCCTCGCGGCACTTCTTGTCTAACAGTTTTTAAGAACCTGAACCCTTCATGTTGGAAAGGTTCACTTAAAGTCGGCATGCAAGTCGGAATGTTGCTCCTCATTATATTCTCACTTGCTATGTTCTCATTTGCGACTCTGGCTCAACAAGACCTCACGGAGATACTACTATCGTATCCGGCATGCTCTGTAAGTCTTCGATTTGACTTCTTTTGCTGTGTAGCTAACGGTTGCCAGGCCGAATGCTCCGCAAAGTATCTCCCCATCGCAAACTGTGGACTCTCAGATTTACGCAACTGCATGTGTACAAATGATACACTCCAATATCAAATTGGTGCATGTGTCTTGAGTTCTTGCAACGTCAGTGATCAAATCAGTACGAGGTCCTCACTTGCTCTGGAACTTCAAAGCTAAAGTTATCCCAGTTTCCACCACTATCACGCAAACCGAAATATGCAACGGCGTTCCTCAGCCTTGGCAAGGCGATAGAAGTGTGCGAGCGTCGATCATTATCGCCGTTTTCACGTTTCCAATTGTTGCATTGAGGTTCATCACCAGGATACATATTACGAAGAAGCTTTGGTGGGACGATTGGGCCATTTTGCTTGCAACAGTGAGTCGTAGATTCAGCGTCACAGATTCCTTGCTGTAGCATGTCAACTGACATAACATTCACAGGTCTTCATAGTGCCGAACACCATTCTTCCAATGTACCGTAAGCAAGTTATCTGCCCAACCATTGCTGTCACCGAATATCAAACTCCGCAGTATCTCATCACGGTTTTGGAACACACTTCTATGATGTGCCACCTGCAAACATTCCGATGCTCGAAAAGGTACTCTTCACCACTTTCACTCAGTCACTGCCGGTCTAATGAACATCTGTAGCTATTCTACGTCGCCAATATCTTCTACGTCCTCGTCCAGAACATCCCTAAATTCTCGATCCTCCTTCTCTACCTCCGCATCTTCCCCACACCCGAATTCAGGAGAAAGCCCTACGCCGCTCTGACCTGGCAAGCCTGCCACACCCTCGGATTCTTATTCGCAGTTGCTTTTCAATGCGTTCCCGTCCCATCATTTTGGGACCCTTTCATCACTGATAAACGATGCGTAAACCTCCCTGTACTCGCATACATGGGAGCCGGCTTCTCAATCTTCGAAGATATCGTTATCATGCTGCTCCCCATATACGAACTCAAAGGCCTCAATCTCGGACTGCGAAAACGAATTGCGTTGATTCTCATGTCCGCGCTTGGATCTTTGTGAGTTTAGTTCCGCCGTACGAAGGGCCGATTAAAAAGTATTAAGCCATAGTCCGAGTTTTCCTCTCTCAAATACTTGATTTTTGGCAGGGAAAATCACGTGCGAGGCTTAATACTTTTTAATCGGCCCTTCGTAACCTTATTTTTATGTTTAATTTTCGTGTGCGGCACTTTCTTCAAGGTTGTTATCCTCTTGCCTGTGGTTGTTCGAATGAGTGTTTTAGGATGCGACAGTGCAGAATACGAAACCGTGCTAACGTGGGCGTCAAAACTCTAGTGCTTGTCTTATCAGTATGATCAGATTAAAGTTCGTAATCGGTTACGGAACGAGGATTGACTCTACTTGTAAGCCTATCTTCTCCTTCCCCGCCGATATAAGCTTTTACGGATAATTGGAGGCATTCGACTCTCGGGAGCTGCCGCCTTGGGTGCGAGCCAAGTCCCCGCCTCCCCCCACTTGGCTCTAATCTCATTCATGCCTTCAACCTCCGTGACCTACTCTCACCTTTATCAAATCTTCCTCTACATTCACTGACGATACGCCTCCCAGGGTTCAACGTCGATGTAGTCATTTGGTCCGAGATCGAGACATATACTGCCGTCATTTGCGCCTGCCTAATGTGTATCCGCCCCCTCATTCTAAAATACACCCCATCGCTCTTCCCCTCCACCAAAAACTCTCAAACAACACCTTCATCATCTAGACATCTCCATACCAATTCCTCTGAAGCGAAAGTCTCGAGTTGGATTCGAGCCGAGAGAGCGAGTCGATACAGTGAAAGATTGAGCGATGAGGAAGATATTGAAGGACGAAACGTAGCTGGAGAAGACAATAAGGGAGGTGTGATGGAAAGAAGCGGGCAAGGGAAAGGTGGAGGGGATGGGAAGGGACAGATCAGAGTTACAACGGAGTGTATGGTTGAGTATGAGATGCAGAGGGTAGCGAGTCGGAGGGCGGAGAGTGAAGTTAGTACGATTGGGGAGCTAATGGAGACGGGGAGTAAGGAGAATTTGAATGATCGGTTTGTTTTGGCGATTTGATGCTGGCTTTGGGGAAGGTTAGGACTTAGGGAGAATATCTAGTTTTGAGGGGGTGGAGTTTGGTTGGAGAAGGTGGGTCGGAATTTGCCTTTGGGCGGGTCACTATAGAGTCTGATCCAGGCAGACTTGGTGTTTCAGCGTTTTGTTCGGTGGGCTAAATTGGAGTGATATCGAAATTGAGAAGGTGCTCTCAAGTTACTCTGTCGTATTTTCAATCTGATGTCTTTCTGATTTCTCGCCCTTCGTATGCTCTTCAAGTTTATCCAATCGGCTTTGATCCTCGTTCTAATTCACGATATCTACACTTCTCAGCAACAGATGTGGCAAGTGCCTCTCTCGCTACTTGCTCTTGCTTCTCATTCCGAAGAGAGCAACTTGTACTGTACAACAAGCAGGCCAGCGAATAGGGAAGGAGCCGTCGATCCCTGCTTTGTCACGTGTGCCTGCTGCTTTTATCCGGAACTGCGCCATGGACACGATCTTAGAGCTGTGATTGGAGCAGGTTGATTAGATACCGCAGTATAGGCAACAGCATAAAGACAGCACTGCCCTCATGTTTGTACAACACATAGAATATTCTTCATAATGAAGGAAAATCTCCGAGACATGCTCCACCCGACATCGATTCCAGACCCCTTATTGCTATTATGGACGAAGAACTCGACAAGACTCTGAACCGCAAAGGTGGCTTCAAATACATCGCCATTGACGCAAAACAGCAATGCCGATTACTACGAATCTCGCATGACCAAACGTGCCAAACGCCAATCTACTCTCTCGAAGTAGTGTCTCTCGAAGATCTCCCATCAACAAACTACAAAGCACTCTCCTACACCTGGGGCCACGCTCACACCCTGGCCAACATTCGCAAGATTCAAATCAACGCCCAACCCTTCTTGATTCGGCGCAATCTCTTCGACTTCCTCTCTACAGCAACAACCCGTCACGAAACCGGACTCTTCTTCATCGACGCTATTTGTATCAACCAACTCGATCTCTGTGAACGAGAGTCGCAGGTCCGAGAAATGACTCGCATTTACCGCAATGCTGACGAAGTTATTGCTTGGCTTGGCCTTCCAGTTTCGGAGCAGGTTGGCAATGTTCGAGCTCTAAGCAAGACTTCGAGGTCGGATTGTGCGTCTTGGACGGGAGAGGAATGGGCGGGGTTCAAGTATCTTAGCTATCAGAAGTTTTGGAGCCGGATTTGGATTGTGCAGGAGGTTTTGCTTGCGTCGAGCATGTCGGTTTGGTGCGGACCTTTTACCTTTCCTCTCTCGCTGTTTGGAGGCACGTCTGGTACCCATCCTTCACATGAACTAGGAGTCGCCACAAATGGGAGACCCAGCACAGTCGTGGACTACACATCAAGACTGAGTAGTCCTGCGGAAATCATCACAACACATCGCCTTCGTTATGTACCTCGCCCGCTTCGAGATCCTTTGGCCCAAGGAACCATTGTCGGAACGATGGATGAGACGAAGAGAGACTTGAAAAAAGCTACAGAGGCGATTGTGACGTACCAATCACCGATAGCAGACCTCCTTTATCAACTGATTCGCAAGTTTCGCAAGCTGGAATGCTCGGATCCACGGGACAGGCTGTACGGCTTCCTCGGAATCTTGAACGAAAAGAGTAGGGCGAAAGTGGACGTTGACTACGAGAAAGACGTGAGCTACGCCTACTACCAAGCATTGAAAATCGGATTGCAAGAGCTGTACGCCGAGCGTGGCGTTGTGGTGATCCCTGAGCGGTCTACGACGTATATCGCATACTACTGCGATGTCCGAGATGCTTTTGGCATAGAAGACAGAGAGAGCTTAAAGATCCTACGACTGGTGTTGGATGAAGTACAGTTTCAGACAAGGCTGCAGGATGCTGTTTTTGAGACACAGTGGGAGCAGCAATTTGTATTACAGGATTCGGTTATCCAAGTACATCCGGACTTAAAGGAGCTGCTTATGCATGCTAATCCTCGACATGCTGGAACGGAAGACGTCTATGTGTTGTCCAACTTCCATACGAGGCAGCGGCGAGCGGTTGAAAATCTGTAAGTCTTTCTTTTAGAAGCAGAGATATGACGGCAACTGACTGAGATGTAGGCTGAGCTGGCTTCGGACTCGGTCCCGCCTTCGCAAAAGGTGGCGCCAGCTTGGAAAGCCACTCACAAAACTTGCATAGGAGACTATGAGGAGATATCCTGAGATGCTGAGCAGCCGGGGAAAAGATACCCTTTGATTGATTAAGGTGGTGTCCTATATTGTATTTAGATTTCTTGTGACTTGGAGTCCTAACCTTATCTGGACATTCGGAAGCAATCTTTCGTCGAACAAATGTCAGATCTCGAGTTCAAACAATGCCGGACATTTGACGTGGGTATCCGGGTCTCATCGTCCATTCTCTACTGTCATCTTGGTCCAGACTCATCCCTCTTTAGCCGAAAATAGGATCCCCACGATGACGAGTCTCCACTTTATCCAGGGATTCAAACCAAGCATTCCGGTGTGGCCGCCCCATGTTTCGGCTTACCCAGGAAAGGAGCTAAAGCAGCAAGCATTATGCTGCAGAATAAGATTGCCCGCATGCTTAATTGTCATCTGCCCCAGTTTCTGGGTCCTGGTTAACGATTGGCTCGCAATACGGCCTGGGAAAGTGGGAGAAGCGTAACGACAAGCCCATTGGTGCTGTTGCTGGTATCCGAGAGGTGCACGTGCTGCGTGACTCCGCTTTGTCTTTCCGCCGCGGAGGCATTGGATCTGCTTCGGAAGGTGTTGGATTTGCTTCGGAAAGTCTTGTCCATTGTTTTCTAAATCGCGAAGTCCTTCCTTACTTCCCACCCATCTCCCGACCGTTTCGGCTTGAGCGAAATCCCAATCTGATCTGTCCCAGGCTCGACCTCCACCTCCACCAACCCATTCTCACCAATATCCGCCATCCCAACATCAAGATTCATATTCCCCAACATCGGCACCGGCACCACCTCATCTTCCAACGGTGGCGCAACCGCAATTGAACATTTACTCGAATCCATGACAATTTGTGGCGCTATCTTCATCAGACATTCTTTCGCCCGGAATCTCAATCTTTGACTTTGACTTTTCCTCGCGATGAAGTTCAGCGGTGGCACCAGCCCGGTGTCAAAGACGTGAACGTTGATGGGACACCGGATAGTGACGAATCTCCATTTCTCGTATGTGCTCTCTGCTAGATCGACGAAACGTTCTAGCATCGATGTGGGTTCCGGTGCTCCTAGAGGCGACAGTCCGACCCAGATCCAGGTGTGTGCAGCCAAGTGCATGATGCGAAGAATGTCAATTGTCCCTTCATCCTCAGTCGTGTACGGCACGGGTAGTGACGCAACCAAGGTGTCAAATTTCGAGAGCCATCGTGTGAGATCCAAAAGGTGGGCGGAGGCTTGAAAGTCGAGGTCGTCCCAGCTTTCTGCTGCTTGAGGGTTGTAAGCCAGCACCGCTCCTATCCGTACGAGGCGTATGCCTCCTCGAGTCAATGAATCCATCGCTATTTTTGCATTTTGCAGAGTTGGAAATGAAGACGCTAAAGGATCGTCAAATTCAAGTATTGGCGCTGGATCATCCAAAGAGCTGCTATGGAAACTTATTCGTCCAAATAAGGTTATGAGGTTCTTCTCTAAGGAATCTTCAGCAAGAATTCGTGATCCGACCTTCGATGTCTTCCATCTGCTCAAGATCTCGATGCCATTATGCATATGGAAGAACGCTGCTATGAAGTTGCCGGCGATGAAATTAAAAATGACGAACAAAGCACAACTCATCAAGGCAACCTCTTCTGAGTCGTTCCGTTCCCGAAGAGCCCGAGCGAGTTCGGATACGGCTATATTGTAGTGATGCCGAGCATACTGAAGGCGAGAAGCTGTCATGTCTGATGAGATTCGAGGATCGTTGGGCGATGCTTCTCGTAGTAGTTCTACCCCTTCGTGCATCCCCGCCAAAGCAATCATTGCGTGTCTCGTCGCTGGCTCGGAGTGCGCTGTCTGAGGAAGTTGGTACTTCCAGAAGCTTTCCACGACCCAACGAGACAGAACATCTGCTGTACGACATCTGAAGTATTCCAGGGACCTACGTTCACACATCGTGACATCTGTATAATCTGAAAATTGAGGGGGTAGGCGGTGGTTGAATTTTATGACGAGATGCAGCTGTACTGCTGCAGTTGCAGGCCTCAGCTTTGCATTTTGCTGAGGACGAGAAGCTGTTCCCTTTAGTTGTGAAGGTTGACGATATCCATCGCATTGACGCCCGGTGATAATGCACCGTTTGCCTTGCTTTAGTTAACACAAATGAAGCAAAGATAGAGATACTCGACCCACAAGCTGGCTTGCCCTCGTCACATTTAATGCGACGTATTCTATGTCTGGTTAACGAGGATGGAGTTGAGAGGGTTCTGCTCGGACTTACTTGCATGTTATACAACCAGTGCGAGTCTTCGGTTTTCCCATTCTACCGCTTTTGGGACGGGACGCCGCATCCCCGGATGCGGTGGGGTCTGCTTTCGAATGCATGGCTTGTTCAGAACTGCGCATTCCCCGCATGGGAAGAGGGACAGATCGGTCTTCGAGGCGTGATTGAGGGCGGCTAGTCTGAGGAGACATCTTGGTAGAGAACGTGTAAGTCTTTCAATAGTTGATGATTCATGAACTGCTGTTTTGTTGATATATACTTTGTGATGCACGTGGAGTATTTCCCGATAATTAGCAGGAATTAAGCTCATCGTCTGAGCCTGGGTTATTGCAGGCCTATTGTGGCGAGGTACAGGACGATGGGGCTCGGGGCGACAACGATCAGGATGCGGTAAGGCTGACCCTAGAGAAAATCATAGGCGTTGATTGGAAGGTTACCGATCTCTGGGAAGTCATCGGGTGGCTCATCCTTGACCACGCTTGGAGACTCCCAACCGAGCAATCAACCTTGAAAATTCAATGGCCCATGAAAGTGGAATTCCACACTGCGAATGCATGAAATGCTGACGTCTTTCCAGGTTGCTGCTCATTCGGTCAATTGACTTATTTCGGACAGAAGCCAGAAGGCGACTCTTGGACGAACGGGAAAGATTGGACGAAATCGGGGCAAGAGCGCGAATCACCGTATAAGCGCGGTGTGCATATGATAGGAGGTGGCACGCGGAGAGGACTGCAAGCGTCGCCACAATTTGTCTCCTGGGAACCATATGGCTTCGCAATGCATACCGTGTAAGAGGAAATCATTTGGCATCAAACCCCGTGATAGGTGGATCTTGCGCATATCGCCGGAGCCTCAAGAAGCTGGAACACGTCGTACCCTCAACTAGCAAGGTGCAATTTGATCGAGTTCATAATCCTAAGCCATATGTATGGATTCTTTGTACGAGGAAGACAAAGTGATTCGATGATTTGGCGCTTAGAAAGTGCCGTAAACAGAATATGCTTGATCTCCTTCTTGTCTCATTTCATGCAGTCTTATTGGCTGCGGTATACGAGCCTGCTTACTCCCAGGGTGCACGCTAGGCCAGCATCCGAGATCGAAGCTTAATCCAGGAAAGCGGTCCGCTCGTGCATCAATGCATGCTTCGGTGGGATCTTTGTACCGGGTGCGTTGTGTGATAGCCTATGGAAGCCAATTCCGAACCCGAAGTAACTTTCTGCAATGCGGCGAAACGTTCTCCGGCCCCAAAGCTTGTTCCAAGGACTGTCTCGGGTTTTTGCGCCTGGCTTGATGCTTTGAGATAACTGGTTGAATGCACACCACACAGAGTAGATGCTGCACCAGGCGCCCCCACGCAGCCACGGTCGTTACGGTCGTCTCTTCCAACCCGATCTCTGGCAGCAGTTGTCAGCAAAGACTCCATACCGGTGACGAAAGAGGCAGAGCGTGAGCAGTACTTTTTTTTGCAGCCCTGTGCGGCGCAGCATTCTAATTACAACAAACCCTTGTCCATTGGACGATTGAGTACGACGCCCTTGCAGCGACGTTTTGAATCGAGCTACGGCCGTTGTTGTCTCCTTCCCAACCTCAGGGGAAGAAGTCGAAGAGGTGTATTTCGGCTCGAAGGCTTATTACACGATGGAAATAGAAGTATGGCTTCATCTGTCATGCTGTCAGTCGTCGTGGGTGATGTTGGGTGTTGGATGCAAAGGAAGGAATCATCCGAGTATTGGTGGATGAAGTCCAAGGCGGTGTATGATGGCAGAATCGAAACCAACCTCCATTTTCACCCACCTCAAACATTTACTTGAAAATCCGCAACAATGACCAGAACTCTGCGCTCAAGCAACGTTACTTCGCTCAGCTCAGCTTGGTGTACCTTCTCTGTGCCTTATACGCGCTATGGGGCGGTGGCCTGGTTGGAATGGACGTCTAGACTCAACGTCCACTTGACGCGTCAAGCCGCTTGAGACATCTTCTCAGTCTTGGGGGCTTGCCGATGGGGTAAACCTTGAAACGATTCAGAGATCAATCTCACACGTCAAGACCTTAGCTATAGTTTGAGTGAAGCCTGCAATCAGCTTCTGAGGCGCGCAAACACAAACATGCTTGATGGCCTGATCGTTGAACCACGTTGCGACAGCGGACCGAAGGTGTACGAGGTCGACAACAGCTTGAGGCGAGAGGAGATGTTCAAATTTCCATAATGAAGGGCAAGAATTGGATGCGAGGTTGCCTTTACAGGTAGTCAAAGTCGCACTTTCCCAAGTTGACAACATCGACCCCTCGCCCGTCCCTGTTATTCAGGATGACAAGAGAAGTTCAGCTCTTTCGAAGGCATTTGCTTCAAAGATCGGGTATCACAAAACCAATGAAACTCTCAATTCTGATGCGCGATGTTTGCACGTTTGCTTCTCCAAACAACACAGCGCGGAACATAGTTGCTCCCCCGACTGATCGATGTTTTTCAACTCTAAGTCTCTCATTCTCTTACTAACCGCACCAGGACTTAAGAGAATGCGTTCTTCACTCTGACGTATGAGTCAAATGTCGAAGACTCTCCTGAGTTCTTATATCCTTCGACGTCTTGAGGACCTTCACAGGGTCTACAATTCTGTTACTTCCATCACTCTCGATCCCGAGGACAATTGCAATCCTGCATACTGAGACATGCTTTGGGGCTGTCGTAGCGACAGAAGCGCTACTGCGAATAACCTTCTCTTCCATACATTCAGCGATACCAGAAGCAGTCCATTCACGCATCTGGTCCTCCAAGTCATACACTCCTTCTGAAACCATATTTCAAGGATTCTCAGAAACTTCACCTGCAACAACAGTCCGTCGTACTCGATCACTCTTCATTCTTTCCCAGATACTAGGACCTCTCACCAAATATCACCATGCCTCAGATGAACAATGGCGGAGGCTGTACCCTCGACACATGCCCCCTGTCCATGGGAATAGTTCACTACGACCCGAGTCTCTTCGCAAACACCTTCTACCTCACATATTTCGGAGTCATACTTATCGTTCAGGTTCTGCAAACTTGGCGTTTCAGAGCATGGTCTTTCTCCATCCCTGTCATGAGTGGGTTGATACTTGAGATTGTGGGGTATGCGGGACGTATTCAAATGCATTACAATCCTTTTGACCCGAATCCATTTTTAATGTAAGTCAACTTTCATGAAAACCCGGCACGACTGGGAGATTGCGAGCGCTGCAATCGAAAGACATCACTGGAAATGGACTGAAGCTGACTACTAAAAAGATACCTCGTCTGCCTCACGATCGGGCCAGTCTTCTTCTCAGCAGCAATCTACCTTACCTTGTCTCGAATCATCGTCCACTACGGCGTCCGATACACTTGGTTCACACCAAAAAGAACATCTATCATCTTCATGAGTTGCGACTTCGTCGCCCTTGTTATGCAGGCTGCTGGCGGTGCCATCGCCGATACCGCGGACACGAAGAGAGCCTCAAACCAAGGAGTGCACATCCTAGTCGCTGGTCTCGCATTTCAAGTACTGTCTCTCCTCTTTTTCGTAGGAGTCTCACTACAATACACCATGGCGGTAATGAGGTTGAGAAAGGGTGTTGATGTTGCAGTGCAAATTCCACATCGATACTTGAAGACGTTGAACCTGGGAAAGCGAGCCACAAGTCAATTCAATCGGTTTCTTATTGGTGAGCCCCTTCTAACCCGTTTCTTCCGTATCATCAAATCGTTGACAATTCATAGGTCTCTCCCTAGCCACAATATTCATCCTCACCCGCTCCATATTCCGCGTCGCTGAACTTTGGAAAGGATTCGACGGCAAACTCGCGAACGAAGAAGTCCCCTTCGTAGTATTCGAATGTACTACGATGATGCTGGCGGTAGCTATGCTCACCTTCTTCCACCCAGGAAGCATCTTCGGTAATGAATGGAGAGATTCTGGCTGGGGTCCGACGGTGGCAAAGGAGATATCGAATACTTCTAGCGAAAGCTATGATATGGATGGTGGACGAGTTGGCTCTTTCGGTGTTGATCGAGAGGGTAAGATTAGGGATGCAGAGATGGTTGATGTTGAGCTTGGCTTGTGAGGGGTAGAGTTGATACTCAATGTCTATGGCATCGTATGATGGCGGAGTACGGATGATGTTAGCGCTGTAAGGTCATGGTTTCACCATTTTAGCTCTCCTAGCTTCTAGATTGTACATGTCACTATTCATCCGCCGGTCAGTTCTTTTTACTTCGAAAGTTTAGAACGTCCTCAAGTGATTACTTCGTTGTTTCATTCATGTTTCCAGACCTCGAAACAAAGCCGTTGCCTATCTTCGTCCCTGATCAACTCACGAGGAAAAGTCCTGCAATCTCAACCGATATCCACTATCGAGTGTAGTGACAAAAGAGTCAACACCAAGCAGGGATGACCACCCATGACACATTTCGCATGAATAAAAAGTCTCATTTCGTAACTTCTTCGCCTTCCGTTCTGTTCCGAGCTGCCAACCACACCAGATCATAGTGCTACAACGAAGCGCAGCCCCAAATATTCTCGTTTGCTTGTCGCCATCTCTCGAGGACAGGTTTTTATGCAACTTGGCACAGCAAGATTTAGAACCATAGAATCGCATCGTCTGTGGTATCTGGCATACCGGCTGTCAAGTTTTGCCTTTGACCGTTCTCGATTATAACATTGTGCTCAAAGATCAAAAGTCGAAGTATAATGTTTAGCAGAAAGTTGGAGTACTGCGAACTGTTAGGTTTTGTTTGCCAATGCAGGACGTCTAGACAAAACATGATCCCGAGTGGTCTCAAAACCTAAATCCTGTTAACAACAACCCCGGATGCGTCTGCTCCTGGAATTGCTCCGAAGATCTTGCTCGTCAGTCCACAATATTCGGGCGAGTTATTACTTTGACACGTCTCAAACATTAGTTGTGTTAACAACGACATTCTAAGCAAGCACCTCAAAAGATCCTCAAGTGAAATTGTAATAACGGATGGATGAGCCTGGGGCAGCAAAGAAAAACCAACTAAGATAGAAAAGCCACTACGTCTATAAATGCGACGATAACGAGATGGGTGACCAGGATTCCCAACGTAGTTGTATAGCTTCTTTTCCTTGAGAGGTTCGCAGGTTGAGAACCTGCCTTGCCTCTTCTTATACCCCAGCTACACGTGACACGAACTGAAATTACCTAGTATAGGTAGTAAGTGAATAGCAGGAAACTTGGCTGGGGACGAAGATGCGAGTCCTTAGGCTATCCAAAGGCCTTGGACATGACATAAGAGGAAGGACGCACATAATAACTGTGGACAATCTTTCAGCCGTTTGTTGTTTTGCTGCATTCTGCGCCGTTGACTTTGCTTGAATGGCATCGTTCTGTAGCCCACTGTAGCCCACAAACCAGCTCTCTGCCTGCTAAAAATAGCGTGTGAAGACTATGGAAGGTAATGTTTCCATTGTCTTTTGACCAAAACAATACAATCACTATCAAGTGATTTTTTTGCTATGAACTGTTTTAGTACCTACGTCGCACATGGAAACATCGGCGAAAACCACTAGTGAATATCCCAGCGCAGAAAAGTTGTATCAATTCAAGATAACAAAGATGGATGTTTGTTCCTGAAATTGAAAAACTTGCCGAGACAATGTCTGAATAGTCTTTTGTCAAAAATGATGGCAGCAGGGCAGCTTCAGGGGAGGCTCGCTAAGTTTTTAGGCTGCACGTGCGCTAAAATACTTCGGTTTAGGGCCTCACACGCTGGACTCGGTAAAGCAAAAGCGGGGTGGGGTCTCTCGAAGAGTTGAAGATCGAATACCACCTTTGAGTTAATGATCACTTACCAAAAGCATTTTCTATTTCATGAATGGATTTTAGTACGGCAACGTAATGTGACGTAATATAAAAACAGATAATACGAAGTTTCTCGCTTCCAAATTGCAAGCAAACATCCCCCCTTTTACGCCGAAAGAAATGAATTTACATATCTCTACTGCCCGGAAGTTTCATACCGAGAAGCCGAGACTCGAAGCGAAGAAGCCCAGTGCCAAAGACTACACCTTCATGCAATGCAAGACGCCTTCCTCTCCTATCACCCTCCACCCTCCCAGTCATAACCGTACGCCATCAACACATTCGGATTCGGGACTGTGAAATAGTCACCCTGGGCAATACCAAAATAACCCACACACTCCCAGTGACCCTGCATCGACGAGTCTCTCAAAAGATGGAAGTCCAGATTCTTGTACATTCCATTCGTCTTGAAAGCCCAATCCATGCAATCAATCAAAGAACTACAAGCTGCGTCCTTCACAATGGCCAAATCATCCACACCATAAATATTTGTGATAAAATCTTGCCCGCTCGCAGCTGGACTGTTCGGATCCTCTGTCAAGCCTGGCCCGGCGTGGAGTTGTTGCCAAGGGTTACTCTGATAATCGGTGAATGTAAGGCCGGGCATACAGGTTGGTGGTGGTTGACAAATGAAACTTGCCATGGAGTTATCGAATCCTGCGAATTCTGCTTCTCCTCCGTCATCATATAAGAACGTGTAGGAAACGCTCCCTTGGCAATCGAGAGATTGATATAACGTGCAACTACCTGCCGCACCCCACGTCATAGACGATGCTTGAAACTGCATTTCGGCTGGTGCATTTCGGCAAGTGTTGAATGGTCCATAGGCGTCGTAAGCACCGCCTTGACAGTCTGCGTCGTAGTAAAAAGTGGCGAGTAGAACCGGAGCCGCACAAGAGAAACTGGCAATCTGATAGGCGGGGAAAGCCCCATCCGAGGGCGAAATCTGGAAGGTCTGTCCAGAACAGCCAACCTCGTGCCACAACGTGCACGTAGAAGCGGCAATGAAACTCATGCTCGAAGCTTGGTATTGGAACCCGCTGTCAACAGATATGTCTTGACATACGTCGTACTCTCCGTATGCGGGATACGCCTGGCCGGTTTTGGAGCCTCCATCGCCGAAAAACATTGCCATGAGCACATAATTTGGAGGACTAACACAGGTAAAGCTGACCATCGAGCGACTGAAAGCTACAAGACTAGATTCTTCGTTGTCGCCGTTCACGTACGGATAGCTGTTTCCAGAGCAGTCTAGGTCGCTGAACAAGATGCATTCTTGCACACCAGTACCGAAAATCATCGATGCGGCAGTGTACTGGAAGTCTATGGGCGCATTTATACATTGGCCGAGTTTCCCGTATGCGTTATAGGTGGGGCTACCGCTATCGAAGTTCTCGTTACCGAAGAATGTTGCGAGAAGCATTGGCGCCACGCAAGAGAAACTGACCATTTGGTCGTTGAAGCCAAAGCCCGCCTCGTTGCCGTCGCCATTTGTATATGTGACGCTTGCTCCGTTGCAGTCATTTGAATCGTATAATGTGCAACTTCCAGCTAACGCAAAGATCATTGAAGACGCGACATTTTGGAAGTTGTCAGGGGCATTTTGACATATGCCAAACTCTCCGTATGCATCGAAACTTCCTCCGCTGAAATTGTCGTCTCCGTAGAATGTTGCGAGTAAGATCGGAGCGAAGCAAGAGAAGCTCATCATTTGATCGTTGAATGATGTGAATGCTGACTCTTGGCCATCACCGTT
Source organism: Phialocephala subalpina (assembly GCA_900073065.1). Lineage (NCBI taxonomy): Eukaryota > Fungi > Ascomycota > Leotiomycetes > Helotiales > Mollisiaceae > Phialocephala > Phialocephala subalpina. The sequence goes on along the minus strand of FJOG01000022.1, from coordinate 649,537 downwards.
GATGTATGTGATGCTACTTCCTAAACAGTCCGTTGCAGAAAATAGGGTGCAACTCCCTACTTCGGGTGCAAAGATCATTGACGAAGCTTTATGTTGCCAGTTCTCTGGAGCATTCTGGCAGACGCCGAAATAACCACAGATGTCAAGACTGCTGCCACCGAGGCCGTAGTCCTGGTAGAATGTTCCGAATGGTGTGCAAGGGAGTGGTATAGCTGAGGGTGTAGGACTGGACAATGTCATAAAGGTTGAGGACGGTATGTCTGGGAGACCGCACGTGCCGAATGAAGGTTGACAACCAAGTCCGCAATACACAGGTCCGCTACCACAAAAGTTCCACTCGCTACAACAGAACGAATCAACGCCAAAAGAAACCCAGCCCTCACAGCTAACTCCATTGCCGCACTGCCCGTTGCTGGTTGGAATCATGCCCGGTGTGAGTGATGGGAAGGAAGCCTGGGTTGAGGAAGGTAAGATCTCCGCAACGGCAATACTGCTTGAAACAAACATGAATGGTGCCATTGACGAAGATGGAGAAAATTCGTATAAATCACAAATGCCGAACGCGTCTTGACATCCCACTCCACAGTAATCTGAATCTCCTCCACAAAAATTATAGGCAGAGCAGCATTCTGCAGGCACACCTAGCAAGACCCAACCCAGGCAAGTGATGCCGTCACCACAGAGTCCATTTGTGGACGGGGTTAATGCCGGAGTCGAGGACGGAAGAGTAGCCTGTGTCGACGAAGCGATAACAAGATCCGCAATTGGCGAAGAGATCGCATCCACAACAGCGACACTGCTTGAAGCAAAAAGAAGTGGATAGATCGTCGACTCGGTTGGTAACGGTGTAGAGGGCACCAGAGATGAAGACAAGCCGCAAATTCCAAATTCCGATTGACATCCAAGGCCACAATAGTCTGCACTACTCCCACATGACGAATATTGGCTGCAACATTGGCCTAGAGGCCAACCAAGGCAGGTAACTCCGTTTGCACAATACCCGTTCTGGGTGGGTGTCAATGTCGTGGAAGTAGGGAGAGCAGTTGCCGAATGAGGAATTGTATTACTGGAAGCGAATAGGGCAGACGATTCAGGCAATCCAGACAGTAGAGATGAAGTCGCTGAAGGAACTGGAGCCTGCAAACTAGAAACAACTGGCAAATTAAAGTCGTACCCATAAGCTACCAGAACCGAGGTATTTTTGACATTGAAAAACTCCCCAGTGCCGACGTTCTGCGGGTACCCGACACATTCCCAGTAAACTTGATCACCCACTATCTCTACAAGATGCAAATCGATGCTTGATAAAAGATTTCGGTATCCGAATAGAATGCACAGCTCAACGATCAAACAGGCTTCGATCACGCTAGACTGTAGGTCCAAGCCGAATGCGGAGGAGATGACTGGCAGATTATTGCCTGGGTTTCCGGGATTATCTGAACTCTCTGTAAAGCCAGCTCCGAAGTAAATCTCGTTTGTTGTAAATGGATTATTGTTCTCCCCAAATGCGCCGCCAGGTATCGAGAGAGTTCCACAATCTGGAAAGACCGGCGGTGGGACGCTTGATGTGGATGGTGAAGGTAGACTGTCGGCAGAAGACTGTACTGATGAAGCTTCAAGGAAGTTGCTTGATGCAGCGCTCTGGAGAACCTGAGTCGAGAGTGGGTTCTCGTCTGTGGAACCTGGTGCCGAGGTGCTAAGCGGGATGGAAGCTGCAAAGTTTTCGGCGGATGTGGTGCTTAAGCGGGTAGATTCTGGAAGCAGCGATAGCTGTCCCGAGACCGAATCGGTGGGTATTGGAGAGGTCAAGGTCGTGCTTGGAACAAGACCTCGTATCACGACCGCGGCAGAGCTTCCAAGCCGTGAGGATACCCGCAGCTCTGATAAATATCCCGAGACGGACGTGTACGCTGCGAGTGCGATACTGCTGGAGGTTTCGTTTGAACAGATGCCGTATTCTGGTTGACATCCAGCGACGCAATAATCTGCGGTACTTCCACAGAAGTCGTACGAGCTACAACATTCTCCCAATATCCAGCCAAGGCAGGTGATATCGTTCCCGCAGACTCCGTTTTGAGTTGGGATCATTCCTCTTGCCGGCGGATTAGAGGTCTGTGCGGATACTGTTGCCAGCGTAGATGCTAGGGTGGCAATTGAAGTGATACTAGGACTTGAGCTGGTTCGACTTTGTGGTAACGTGAAGGGTTGAAAGCTGAAGGTGGCACTTGGCGCGCCCGCACTGCTTGACTGTAGCGTCAGAGTGCTGAAGGAGCTCGACCCAGGTCGGCTGAGGCTTGGCGTAGACGATATTTCTAGAAGAGGTGTGCTTGTGCCCATCCACTCAGTTGAAAATACGGGTGCAGATGAAATTTGAGGAGCAATAACGATGCTTGTGCCAACCATATTATCAGGCGTCGAGGACGAACGCCAACCACTCTGCAGTGAATCTGTTGGCAGACGGTACATCATCGAAGTTGCGGCTTCTGCAAATGCAGATGGCGCCGAAAGCGTTGCCACCAATTGGTCGACTGCGGATACAAATGACAGCTGAGAAACGACCGCCATGCTTGTATCCATTTTCGCACCAGGCGTTGAGGACCGAGGTAAGGTAATCTGTAGTGGAGTTGTTGGAAACTGGAACATCATGGAAGTCGAGACCTCTGAATCTGTGGGTGATGCTGAAGGCAAAACCTCGACGAGGATGGCTGCGGATGTTTCCTCAAGAAGTGTAACTTGAGACGTCGACATCGGAAGCGAATACAAAGTTGCTCCATTGGTAACAACAGACAGACCATTTGAGCTCAACATCGCAGCAGTTTCAATTGCCGCAGATGTTTCCACCGGGAAGGCTTCATGCGATAGAAAGCTGGAGTGATCGAGGATCGCCTGCTGACTCGAAATGATAGGATTTTGGGCCGCAAGTGTGGAAAATGGAAAAGGGATGTATATATTCGATTTCTCCTGGGAGAAAATGGGAGGAGCAACCACCACTGTCGGTATAACGACTCGCACCTGCGTTACAGAGGTCCCGTTGAAAAGCGGATAAGGCATGGTTATGTAAGGTGTGGGAGGAGGGGAGTTCGGTGGTGGTGGGGCCTGCGCCGACAGACTATTGAGGGGCATCGTTGGAGCAGCCGGCGATGGCGCTGCCGTGGCCGGAGTTCTAGCATTGAGGAACGAGGGCGCTGGTGGTATTTGAACTTGTATTGTTGTGCCGCCATCAGATTTTGGAGAGGTCGGGCATGGTGGTCTTGCTAGCGAGTATGTTTCTCTGCAAAAGAGGTGAGTAGGCAATGTTCCGGGGTAGGAATTTAACTAACTTACGAGGAAAGAACGTATGTTTCTGGTGGGAGGGATCCATCATCCCATATCGTCAGATATATACTTCGACACTGAGAAACGTCGACAGGTTCAGCATTGATTACTGACAAGAGCACTGAGAACAAAGCTGCTGGAAGGAAAAACATCGTGATACTGTTACGGAAATTGGAAAATGATCAGGAGCAGAGAGGTGTTTATGTACATGGCTAATCTTTGGTGTGGTACAATACATCTGGGCTTGCAATATGTTGAGGAATGCAGAACAAGGCCAAATACGGCAATTCCGTAACCCCGCCAGCAGCGGCCCCATAATCTTATCAGGCATTTGCCAAGGAAGCGATACACCAGAGAATGGTCGTGGAGCATATCTTTCAAGAATGCGAAAGCAGGCATTAGTAAGAGAAAAACGTATTCCGCAGCTTCAGGATCTTTGCCAAGCTCAAGTACTTCCAAATTCGAAGGCAGGACCAGACAAATCAGAAAATTCCGTTGTATTGTACACTCTAATTTCAAAAAGACTTGAAACTCCGGGTTGCGGATAACAGCCTGAGGCTCTCAGTCACAAAGCACAAAACCAAGACGACCAGAAATCAAAAAGGCTCCTTGAGCAATCCCTCCCACTTTGCTTCAACACCCTCCACATCCTCCCACCCACTCCTCAGAACCTCATCTCTCACCTGACACGCCTCCTCATCATCTACAACTCTCTTCTCCCCATGTGCACGTGCACCCTTTACCAACACCGCCGTTCTCGGCTGTCTCTTCTCGGCAAACTCTAGAAGTACCAACTTCAACTTCTGGACGTTCAAACTAGGATGCTGCACTTCGCCTCTTTCAACATTGGGCAGCATCTTTGCGAGGTGATAACAGTCCTCCAAAGCCTGGTTCGCGCCCTGCCCCAAATGCGGACTCGTAGGATGTGCAGCATCACCAATCAACACACACCTCCCCTGCTCACTAACCCACTGCCTAGGCTCAAGCTGCGGACGATCATACAATCCATACTTGATGATTCGCGTTGCGCTTTTAATCAACTCCGGAATCGGCTCACACCAGCCTTTGAACTGCTCTGTGAGTTTCTTCTTGTAAGCAGCGAGTTGGTCAGGAGACATTTGCTGCCAAGTCTCCACCTCCTCGATACTGGATCGCTCTGTGATGGCCCATGAAGTTGTTGTCGATGGGAAGACAGGGAAGGTGATGAAGTGCGCACTTGGTCCGTACCAGTTTAGCATTCCTGGGTTCGAGTTCCATGATTCGGGAATGGCGCTCGTTCCAGCTGCTTGTGTTAAGCCTGTGAATGTAGCTTCTTCTTCGTCGATTCCGTGAGTACGGAGGACGAGGCTTCGAGTCATACTCCTGATGCCGTCACATCCTATGAGGAAGGATCCTTCTTCCTTTCGCCCATCTTTGGCGATTGCTGTGACGCCGTTTCCACTTTCGATGATGTTTTGGAGGTTCCATCCTTCGAGAACGGGGATACCGGCTGCAAGGCATCTGTCCTTCAGGGCGAGGTTGAGTGCAGTACGCTTGACGCCACAAGCAGGTTGTCCATATCTCTCCTTCCATATAGCTGGTAGTTTTGACCCTCCAAGTTCTGTTCCGTCTGAACTTATATCCCGTAGACACGCGAGATGCGGAGTCGATTCGGTGGCGAAGGAAGAAAGTCCTAGTAGGGAAAGGACTTTCAGACCGTTGGGCATGAGCATCAACGAAGAGCCAGCGTCACCTAACTCTCGTACTTTCTCGAGAACAATTGGCGAGTACCCTTTGCGTTGGAGAAGGAGTGCGACGACTGGGCCTGCGACTCCACACCCGATGATGAGGACGCGTGGTGGTGGCATTGATGAAGATATTCAAGATGAGAATGCAATTACAAGTTGATGGTTGAATGTTTCTTTGAGTAAGAAAGACGAAATTGAGGAACTGTGAGCTAATAAATACAAATTCTAAAGGCAAGTTCAATATCAAACTGGCCATGTCCACGTGACCCGGCCGTGGAGCATCCATGGGGTGAAAAGTGGTGCTGACTCAGGCCGGAATTATTGCGCTACGCAACGAAAGCCTGTAACGGTTCTTGAATTAGCAACTGGGTCGAAATTTTCAATGATGTGTCATAGTACATGAGCTCCGAAATATCTCCACTCGTCATCCGGGCATCTTCGAGCTTTTGTCAGGCAGACTTGTTTGGCAAGCTCCTGCCTTTCTTCACTTGAACGACGCAGCACTTCGAAACCCAAAAATTTCAATTGAACGAACAACAAAAGCCAAGCTCAAAGTGGAGAAAATAGAAGCTCTGAGGACTGATCAGCATAATGATAAGACAAAAAATCGAGTTCATCAACGAGAAATAAAACCAGACCGAGTCGCAGGAGGGCCAGTGTCTAATAATGCATTTCTCGACTTGAGTCTGGAGTGCGAATTTTCGACAACTCAAGATCTCGACACCCTTTCTTAAACAGCTAAAGCTTTTGTTGCGTATTGGCACGACCCAACATGCAATAAGAAAGCAGAATTGGTACGTTGGCATCACTGTCGGTTGTTTGCTGGGAGAGCTTTTGTCGCCAGTCGTCTCTCCTAATGTCCCAGCATTCTTCCTGAAATATGGGACAACGAGATAGCAACGAGTTCCTCGTTCATCCAGTGTTGTCATCCCTAGCCCAACTTTATCGTCCTCCACTCAGCAGCCTTTACGGTAGAATCTTCAACTTCATATTCCTTCAGTCAGTGCAAATGACCAACTCTTACGCTTTTCCTGAGTTTGCAAAGAGAACGAAGCAACACCAATTCTCTCAGCCTGACCATCCAGCTCTTCGATGATCAGAAGCACAGCATTCTCAATCTCAGGCCATCCAACTGAGCCGATGACAAGACACGAAAGAGGCTGGAATGACTGTCTTGATGCTGAATCATGCTTCCATTCGCGATCGAGCTTCGTCGCTCGCAACGGCGGAAGGCTTTCGGGACCTGGGAGTAAAAGTCCATCGGAACCGAAGGTGCGAGAGAGCTGACAAGGAACAACGAGACCAGTGATATGGAGGTAAACCCGCTCCTTCTTGGATTCCGAGAGCGCAGCCTGAAGTACGTCCAGATTAAGCAGGGCCTGTCGTATTCTTTCTCCAATTTGAAACAATATTGTGGCGTTAGGGTCGACTTTTGACTGTGGTGTGTACAACAAAAAAGAGTTCACCCTCCTATCCAGCCAGCCCAAGACCAGGAAGGGAATTATAATTTCGACAAGCAAGAGACGGGTGAGACCATGTGAGGTCCTCGGGAAGGCTTTGTTCAAACCCATCGGCTTTATCTAACGGGGAAAAATGGGGAAGTGGAATTCTAAGTACGTTGTGGACTGGCGTCGGACTGTTTGCGAATGATCGAAAGACGTCTTGCATGGCATTCAAGGGTCTTCCGTAAAAGTTAGCTCTCGCAAACCGAACTTAGCATGCGGGACATCATCTCCCAAGAGCTTTGTCCGAAAACGGGGTTTTGCGGGAAAACCCCTCGGGAATTCTGGGCCGGAAACCTCAGGTCACCAGAAATGAAGTCAAGTGAAAGAGGAGGTGACTCGGATAAGGGGGGAGGGGGGGGGGGGCGTCGCATTCGAATACACTTGATCATCGGTAAAGATCAATCGACGCTTGGAGAGGAAGCCTTATTGGTAAGTCCACCCTCGACTCGCCCATTTGGAGCTATTAATCGACGCGCGAGCATGGGGCAAGATTGATACGACATGGCTATTACCAATTTGGAAAAGAGGTTGAGAGCTTCGCGCTTTGCCGTTGACTCCCGGGAGGCCATAGGTTGGATCGTGACCGGCCGCAGCAACAATTGTAATATGAGAATTTTTATAAATTGCATCCATATTACTAATTTAATCATGCTTGTCGGTATCAGTCTGGTCGATACAGTATCTGTCAACCCAGAGGTAATGCATGCCCATCATTGCTGCGACGATCATGCTATCCTCAACGACGCGGGGGAACTTGGGAAGGGGCATATCTTCGGCTTCAAAATTTTCTTTCGTGATGGTGCCACATGTTGAAGAGGCCCATACAGAGGACAGAGCCATATATCTGGGTGTCGTTGGAGAAGTGATAGTCTTTCTTGCTCTGCAGTCGATGAGCTTGAGCGATGGTAGATTCCGTATGGATGACGGGTTGCACACTTCTCTATGGTGCTTCTCGCAGTAAACTAGACAGTTTCGCGCAAATTCGGTGTTGAACGCATTCGGATATATAATGCACGAGTCAGGCTGAGGTGCCGCAGGCCTTTGGCCAAGGTTTTCGAAGCATAAATACCCAGTCTGCTCTAGTGATTGATGTAGGCTGTTCTGCATATCGTGAAGCTTGGGATCCACACTACTGTAGCAGCTGGAATAACGAGGACGCCGAGGGTCGTTGTATTGCCATGAGCAGAGTGGTCAAGAAATGCCCTTCTACCAGAAAATGTACGCAAATGGCGGGGAGTTTCGAGCTGAGGTGGTGCAAAAGATCCGAAAAATTTGCAGAGAGAGCAAGTTGAGTTTTTGAGCTCCTGGGCCGTTGCATCCAGCGACATGACAAACATTCCAACACGACTTTCTTTGATACGTACGACCTTACTGGAACATATGACATCGAAGTCGATTGCCGCACAGCGGGCGCAAAGGTCTGTAGATTGGACACGACCAACAGAGCTACAATGCAAGATAGATGTCTGAGTTTTGCTGAGTTCGAGATTCTCTGCAGGGTGGCGTGCGGCCTCGTGAGCCTACCCTCGTTGGCCGTTGCTGTCTTGAGAAGTAGCCATGTCGATGGAATGACGATCGAGAGTCGAAGACGAGAATTCCTCTTCATTCATTTGTTCTCAGCGGAAGAGCAGGCAATCAGGGTACAAATGACGACGAGAATGGCAAGAACATAGGGTAGGAGGAAGTGTCTTGAGGAGCATGACCGATCGCGGTGTCCGATTTCAATCGGCGGATTGGCCAAGACAAGACTCCACAGCAAATAGAAAAGAAACCGGAAAGGTGAACGTAAAGGTCCCTCTCCCAAATTGTGGCTGTTGTGTGGGACGGAAGTTTGGAAGAGAAAATTGGTGCGACCGCGACCAGATGGTACGCCAGAAACTAGCCTCAACACGTGACAGTAATGCTATCAAAGAAAGAGAAGACACAAACGTTAGACAGGAAGCTAACTAATGCACAAATCCAGTGGTATTGTGAAGAAGGAAATATCGAAGTCCAGGTATCTCACAATGAGTCTTATCGCATCTTATCTTACGTTAGCAGCATCTGAAGTCCCTGGTCCGTGCTGAGCCTCGTCTGGTCTTTCCTCCCAGCCTCAACTCCTTTTAAAGCAGATGGAAGGCTACATTCGCTGTACAACATGTCCAAGGTCGTTATATATATATATATATGTAACAATGGTATATTTCCTCCAAACTGCAACTTTTAATGCATGTCAGCTGACATATGTGCGTAGCAGGGATACAATCCCCTACTTACGACTCGCCGCAAGGCTCCAGCTGTTGCTGCCCAGTCTAACGAGCATGCATCGTCCGTCAATCAACCTTCGTACAGCAGCCGGAACTCATCCGCAGGACGAGCAGAGTCGCAATTGCCCTTGGTATTGGGCGACAATCCTGATCTCCTTATACTTGAGTACTTATCCTCGACGCCATATTCGGATCCTCACACTCGTCTCAAAACGACTCACAATCTTCGGTTTTCTCCGCAGAGTATTTAAAATGGAACAATATGCGTGGAAACTATCTGCCAGTCTGCAACGAGAAAATTGGGTATTCCAGAGAACACGAGTCTACAACTATGCTACAATGGCACTGGGCTGGGGATCGCTCAAGACTACAACATCGAAATACATCGGTGCTTGTGTACACTCTAGTCTTGACATTCATGTGAGGGAAGAAGGATCGGGAAGATTGCAAGGACTCTCAAGTGGGTGGAATGCAATGAATCCAAGGGCAACCGAATCTGCGGTTGGCCAAGGGAGAGGCTCAGCCCATCTCTTTCAGCCCACAACCCTTTGGGAGTACTAGCATGGACTTGCTCTAGGATATCAGCTTGAGTTGCCTCCAGCTCAGGGCATTTGTCCCTGTCCTGTTGGAATACACGACCCGAGACGAATGGGATTGAAAATTTTGTTGAAGGAAGTGGACGATGGCAGATGCTTTATTAGACAAAACCTCGAGTTAATGAGCCTGGTACCCAAGTACTGTACAACGTCTGTTCGCTTTCCGACACAATAGTCTACCCCCAGCGCTCAAAATGAGAGCTTCTAATCGTGGCCAACACTCTTGCACCATTTGAACTTTTTAGCGCCAGGTGGCTTGGAAAGCCGAGATCAAATCTCATTGCAAAGGTTTGGTTGACCAATGATCCTGAACCGAGACTAGTGGTCCGACAGAAGGTCATTCCAGAGAAGTATAGATCGAGGTTGCCGAAGGCCATGGTCGAGCGACTGGGGCGGCTGAGAGAGCAGCAGGTGTCGAGTGCGGTGGCTTCCCAAGTGGTTATCCTGGCGGAGATACCTCGTTGATTCGGCCTAAATGGGGATCTGCTTTCACGACTTGTTATGATTGACATGTCGACATGATTTGTTGGAATATATTTAGCATCGCATGGGAAATACGAGGACCGAGTGGGAAAAGTTTGACTTGGCCGAGCTGCATCTTCAATTGCTTTATTGTTTCCAGAATTGGCGTTGCTAGTTACAAGATACCCCAAGATCAAAGCTATGTCTAATGTATGATTGTCGCGAGCATTGAATCAATTGACCAGCCTTCTCTTCGCGTGACCTTATCCCGGTCAGCATGGTTTTGAGGCAATCCTGAGATGTCAATTGACATGCGGTAGTGATGCCGACCAGGTGGCCAAGAAGGCCTCTGGCGGGAGGTATGCCAAAGATCGAAATAATTCCACCATGATGAAGACTCGACATAGAGCGTACAGGCCATACGTAGTGCAGCTTAAAGCGCGTCTTAGTAAACCATCGAACTTGTCGATTAGTTTTGTCCAAGATAAAAAAGCCCAGCTGAAATATAAGACCGGCATGGCAGCAACTGTATATATGCTGGTAGCTTTCCAGGTGGTCTGCTCAACTGCGGTAGGGAAATCGAAGTCCCAAGCAATGCAGTGGCAAGCCCCGAAGACGACAGCGCCGATAATGAAGCCGAGGTCCTCACCGTCGAGGGTATGATATTCTTTGTAATAAAATAAGGTGGTCTCCATGTTAATTATGTCGTTCGGTATCGCAAGTGTCGGCTTGCGCCCGGTTGTACCAAGCAGAGAGTTTTCGAAGAACCCCGAATGATTGAGCCAAACAATCTTCACTTTGTCATTTACAGTGAGTTTATGTGTGGTTGATACATCAGTACCCACTTTAATGTCTTTCGGTTTCCTGAGCCACAGAACGTACGTGATACAGGTGCAGATGGCGAAGCCGAGCACAGCAATCTCCAATTGTGAACATGGGAGGTGTTTGGCTTTCCGGACAGCAAGCTGGATAATAAACCATCCCACTTGACCCAGTGTAAGTGCTTTGACAACCAGATCCTCCTTACTCTTGTCTTGAATCTCAATCTTAGATATTGAAGGCAACTGCTGGATGAGTCCTCGGGATATCAACGCACAGAGATGTGCGGAATTAACAGCAACTGGAAGAGTAAAGGATGTCAAGCTGGAAGGGTATTTAGGTAGGTAGTCGTCCTCCGTCCACATATCGTGCTGTCGACTCCAAACACCAACTGCACGACAGAGGTAGCGATCTAGAACTCGAGTGGTGATCGATGTTCGAGATGTCGGTTGTGATGGGCTTTGGTCCTCACGCAAAGCACTAGATGGGAAAGGAGAGTCGCATGGATTGGCGCGTTGGTCAGACGCTCCCTCTCTGAGTATAACACCGCCCATATTTGCATAAAAGGCATGTGTCATGGTCCATTCCGTATTCGACCTCCTAGCATGCTTCTGCATAACCTCGCAACGGCTTGACCTGTAGGTGGCTATAAAGTCGCCTAAGGCTTTTCCGACCATAAATTCTGGCATGATAATTGCCACCAGCATCCATTTGAGCTTCCTCCATACCGATTGACAGATTTGTAAGAGGTATCTAGTCCCTTCTTTTGGCGGTGGTGGTAAGCAGAGATGCTGAGCTGTCCATGTGCAGAGGAAGATGGTGATTAGAGACCCGTATAAGATATCCAGCGTTGAGCGCACATCTGGTCCAGACACAAAATCTGAATTTTGTGTGGGGATGGAGCAGTTGGGGTAGAAAACTGTCGAAGAAGCGATTTGAACGAGAAGTAGCTGAAGTATAGCAAATTTGTGGAGGTTGATCGTCATAATTTCGTTGGAGGCTACCGTCTGCCAGCGTCTGGGGACTTCGGATCGGAGTGAGGCTCGGGAAGTTGGTCTGAAGTATTTAAGATGGGACCGCTGGTGCTTAGCCTAAAGCGCCTTGCCACCTCACAAACATTAGCTACATACGCCCTCTATTGACGACTAATCATTTCAGTAGCCTTACAGCTTTTCGAAGCATTGCGCCCTCATGATGATGTGGATTCGGAACGGTGAGCCATTGAGGCACTTGCCCCTTTGATTTCACTCCGAATTGAATGAGAATCTTGGGGTATCGTTTCTGCAACTATAACATCCTCATTTCTTCCACATCCACCTCTCCAGAGTTCCCCCCTTCTAAACTTCACAGTCGTGAGGCTACGGTCGTGAGGCTACAATCTGCAAAGCATGTCTCAGCTCAGCCTCAACAAACCTCGCAGGCCAATCGAACAACATCTAATCAAAGCGCTTCTACTCAAGGCATGTTTCTGCCCAACTTGTGTGACCAATCTTCAAAAGCGCGGTGTGGCTCTTTTCAGTATTTCAGCCGCAAGCTGTTGACTAGATCTCCAAAAGTACTTCTAAGTGTGATTCGACTGACAGTGGTATTATGCCTGGCAGCTATAGCTTGTTAGTCCAGCTTCTGAAAGCCAGACCAAAAGCTCACTTGATTCTTTACCGGAGTAAAGAGTCAATTAATACCACTTATAAGCATAGCAGAGTTGCGGTGAGAGCCAAAGGCCCCACAGCACCCTGGTCATTCACGTGACCGCGAATGACATAAAGTTGTGCCAAAAGCAATAGGACACGTGACCCACCTTGATCATCATCGCTCAACTTCTTTGCGTCCAAGTCCCAGGTTGAAGGTGGCTATACCAATATTTTGATAGAGCCTCAAAAACCACAATATACAAAGGCAAAATGGTCGAAAAGTAATTCAACCCCTCGCCTGAGCCATTCGCCCACTAAGCAACTCACCCCGTATCACAACTTCACACTAAGCAGCTCATCCACAACGACTTCACCATCAACACCATCTCACTCACTCACTCACTCATTGAAGTACAACTCCCATTAACAAGACCAAATCCGCGCTTCAATTCATTCGCTTTGCTTGAAACTCTCAACTATTCATCGCTTCAGACTACCGCCCAACATAATGCTTCTTGAAAATCCCAGCAAAATCGGTACAAGAATCGAAAAGCTCCCCATCAATAAACTCCACGTACAATATGCCGCTCATTTCCAACCATGCTTGCTTGTTCGCTTTCATCATAACATCAATCAAACATTCTCATCATCCAACAACATCAGATCCTCCTATCAACCAGACCCATCTCAATACTCATTCTTCGGCGGCGGCGGATTCCTCACATACCCACTATAAACCCCCGGCTTACTCGTCTCCTTCAAACTCCCCATCCCCACACTCCCACTTCCAACCGCAACATCGCCCCCAAGTCCACCCGTCATGAGCGCATCTTCAAACGTAGCTCTTTTCTTTGGCGCTTCTAGCATTTTTGGTTTATCGGATACTTTATCACCTCGGTCTCGTTCACGGTCTAGTTCATCATCTGTGGTGTCTGATTCGGAAGATGAGCGGTCACGATCGCGACGGGATGATTCGCGGTCAGGATCGCGGTGACGATGACGACGGGAGCGGGAGGGGTCGGTTGAGCGTTCGCGTTTGTGGCGTTCGTGCCGTTCGCGACGGGCGCGGCGGCGTTCGGCGGCTTCGATTTCTTCGAGTTCTTCTCTTGCGGCTGAGAAATAGGTCAGTCAGATATTCATATCAATGTGGAAGTGGTGATTGGGACGAACCTCTTATACGTTGGGTAACTTCGGCGTAGCCTTGGACCTCATCCCTGGATAGGACTCGAAGAACGATAACGAAGTCCTCTCTCGCTTCGTACCTCTCCTTGCCTGCCTCCAACGCCTCGGGATTAACTAGCTTCCTGGAGATCTTAGTCCAGCGAGCATCGGGTGGAATACCATCTCTCTTCGCGTCTTTCAGTGGTGCTACACCTTCACGGATAGGAGCTGGGTCTTCAGGGAACTTCTCTCGTGGTTGGCGAAGGATGCCTTTGACTGGCTTGTCATCTGCTTTCTCACGAGGTGGTGAGACGACACGAAGCTGTCTGTTCTCGGTAGGGGCGAGGGGATCACGACCGCGTCGATCAGAATTGAGATCTTCGCGAATCTTGGCTACTTCGGTGGCATCCTTGGTTGATGATTGCCTTGGTGTCCGAGAGGGCTCCTTGGACTCGACAGGCTTTGGTTTAGCGGCTTCTTTTGAGTTGAGAGCCTCCTTGAGAGCTTTCAAGTCCATTGTATCTTTGGGATTGAAAGCCTTTTCAGCTGCGACAGCTGCCCCTACGCCTGCTGCTGCTCCAACAGCTGCAGCGGCGGTAGAGTTACCTCTGGGACGAGTTTCCCTTCGTGGTCGGAGCTGAGCATCATCCGATCCAGTATCAGACGATTCAGCAACAGTGCCATTCGAAGCAGCTTCGGATCGTTGTCTGTGTCGCTCTCGGCGGTCCCTGTTATTGCTTGCCTCTTCCCGAGATACATGTCGCTCTCTTGGTTCACGATCTGTAGGGTCGACAGGTGAATGGCGGTCCTTCACATGGGCAGCCGCGGAATCTCGAGATTCTCGAGGAGGATCTCTTGGTGGAGGTGGGACATCGCGAGCTAGACCATCTCGAGGTGGTGGTGGCATATCATCATCACGATGCCGCCTTTCCTTGGGATCTCGGCCGCCAAGGTCGACATGCTCTCGATCGTCCCTATCTCTATCCCTCCGCCTTCGAGGTTCTTCGTCATAGTCTCTGTCTCTTCGGCGTCGTTCTTCTCGTTCATCGCTATCGCTGTCCTTACGATCCCGATCATCGCGGGTTGCATTCTTGATAGCATTAACTCCCAGAGCTGCACCAGCAATGCTGAGACTAGTAGCGAGGGCATCTCTGCCTTTGTGTTCTTTCCGGTCGCCGTCTCCTCTATCGGTTCGATCTCTGTCGGTTCTGTCCCTATCGGTTCTATCTCGATCGGTTCTATCCGACCTCTCGACCCTTTCAACTCTCTCGACTCGTTCAGGTCGGATTGCTGATCGACTGTCAGGATGCTCAGGCCTGACCGTCTCTCGCCTTTCCGACACTGATTCACGTCTTTCCGAATGTTCCATGGGCCTCTCGCCTCGGATCGCCGTCCGACTCTCTGGTATATCCGTTCGTATCCCAAATCCTCTCGACTCAACACGATCATCATAACTATCATGGCGAAGCCGTCTATCATCATCTCGGACCTCGTAATAATCTTCTCTCGGTCCCCTTGGTCGATCTCGCTCATGATACGAGGTTGGTCTAGCCCGTGTGCCGCTGGTGCGTCTGATTGGCTCAACAGGCTCAAATGGAGGTGGCCTTGCAACTAGTTCCATAGGGGCCATCGAGTTTCCTGGGGAAGGTGGTCTCGGCATACGAACTGTAGCTTGATCATATGGAGGTTGACGAATCTTATCGAAGCCTCTCATCGTTGGTGGTGGTCCTCGCTCTCTCGTATCGTAGGATCGTGGGACGATATCATTATAGCCAGAGATGCTCGTTGGTCTGGAATTTCTGCCAGCATCGAAACTATCCCTTCGTGGACGATGAACCACTGGTTGGGTTTGACGATCCAAATCATATCGCACCAAGTCTTGTGGGTTGGTATATCCGTATCCATCGTCTCCATAATCATCTGCCACTGTGTCTGCATGTCTGACAACGGAGCCATTGTATATTGGTCTCGATCGTGCTCGGTAGGTAGGTTCTCTGACAGGGACAACCCTCAGTCTGCTATCTTCGCGTTCGCGCGCTAGTCTGCTCATATCCGCATTATCCATAGTGACGCTATAGTGCTTTTTGTGGTGATGGTGACTATGGCCATGCCTCGACGAGGTGGCAGGTGTGACAACGTAATCTTCCTCGCTCGAGCGATGTGGATTCTTCAGCGGACTCGCTGGTCTGACTCCTCCGCCGCTGTGCACCACCGGTCTATGTGCTCTGGTCGTGGTAACAATTGTAGGACGATTATGGTTATCGATGGTCGACCTTCTTGTGCGACTCCCTTCGCGGAGGTGACTTCCGTGCTTCGGAGCAGTATCTGATGTAACCTTGTATGTGGTGGTGACGGTGCCAGCATTGCTCACAGAACTATTGCTGCTTCGTGGAGTAGGTACAATTTCGCGGCGAGAAGAGGGAACGACGTGGAGGTGTGGCTGTTGCTCGGGGTATGCCAGGTTGATAGGAAGAGAAACTCTTGCTGGGTTGAAGAGGGGTGGTGACCCTCGTCGGGTGCCGTATCTGTATCTGTCGGTCATTTTGCCTGTATCTCTGGTTGTTGAAACTAGCTTCGGGCCTGATAAAGGTATTTATTTGAAGGAATAAAGATTCGAGTGTCGAGTCGAGGCTATGACCGAGTATAGTTTCGCACGAGGGTCTGGACTGCAACGCTGGAGAATTTGCTAGCGGGGTTGCTGGTCAGCAAACATTACGATGGCGACGAAGCAGCTAGAAAACGCAGGACACAAAGTTTGATGATATGCAAATGCAATGCGCACTGCGTACTTACTTCAAGCGGACTGCAAGGCCAGGATTCCGGGCATACGGCTGCCAATCGTGAAATTTGCAGTGCAACGTGCAGGTGGGAATTGTGCGTGTTTTGGAGATTTGAATCGAGGCCGGGGCGTGGATGCCTGGTGATTTGAGCCGTCGACCCCGCTGCTGCGGATGATGTGAGGTCAGGTAAGGTGCAGCGAGACAACAGTCCTGTGACCGAGTTGCGGTAGGGTATCGGACTCGAGATGCGTGTGGGTGTAGGCCGTGAGGAAATATTGCAAAAGAAAGAGAAAAGGGGAAATGTGAAGCCAAAGCAGGATCGTCGTCGCCTTATTAGCTAGCACCAAGCGGCAGAGCTGGTCAATAGAATTCGAACCTCTATTGTCAACGCTGCGACTGGCTCATGGATGTTGGATGGATGTTGGATGGACACTGGGTGTTCGTTGCTCATTCGAGGATAGTTGGGTACTCGGGATCCAGTACAGTTTGGCAAGGTTATGGTTGTGGTGTTGGCGGTTGTTGGTATTGTCATGTTCAGCGGTAAATTTACAAAGTTTCTCCTCGTTTATCGCCTCCAGAACGTCATTCTGGTCCTTTTCGACCCCTGCAATCGCTGAACATCCTCGTACTTCCCCACTCCAATGCAACTCTCCCCCCCCAATTGCTGACTTTGTCCGCCTGCAAATATTTGATCTTCATTATCAACCACATTTCATTGCTCGTGTTTCTTCTGTACTTGTGCCCGTCAACACCGTCTACGTATCGCCTCACAATGATTATTCGAGACTGATCCCTTCGTTCATGCCAATGTCTGCACTACCGCATGCACCGTGCCTATCACCCTCACCCTTCAACGTCGCACCTCCTTAGGCTTCCGCTCTGCAGGTAGCCCCATTCCACTACTGTGCCACAGCCTGAACCATGAGGGGCCGTGGCAGTGTACAGCATGTTACTGACCCGAGTGGCTTCAATTCGGTACTTGGGCATGAACAGGAGTCGTGATGCTGCATTGCTGATAGGGACTTGCTTTTCCAACGCCCCGCCAGAACCGCTCTCTGCATTATGGCAGAAGCCATCCGACGTTTGACATGCCTTGGCTCCGGGGGGGAGAAGTACTCGGTGAGTTTGTCGCGCTTTTGCGATGTTTTGGCCCCCCCGGGCCGGGAGAAAGAAGAAATTTACTCGGCCTTCTCATCACCTGCTTTCCTCGTGACTTGACATTGTTGCCATCTCAGTCAGATGCGATGCTATTCAGAAGTTGGCCAAGTGACCTCTGCTTAAGATCGTCCGTTATTGAAATTCTTCTGTGACATCACTTTGAACTCCACTACTTTTTTGACCCAGCGACGTGGCTCTCTCGTCGCATGTAAAACTATATTTCTCCAACTTCGTTTCAGGGTCCTCCCTTCGGTGTCAAAATGCAACCGTTCTACACCGACCAGCGCCCCCTATCGACTTTTTCATATTCATCCAGCGCAGGGCTGCCGCTATTCAGGGTTGGGCAGCGGGTTACATTGAGTTTCTTCCCAATCCCCACACGAGAGCAGGGTTGATCCTTTACAAGAGGAAGTGAGATGCCCGACTCTGGATCTCAGGTCGTCCTCAGAACTCTAGATTACTTTCAACTTCCATGAAATTTTAAGAGTTGGGTCTCAGTGACTGTCTGATGTTTCGTACCTAATCGGGGTCGAATCCTGAGGAGGTGTGCCCGAACCAACAAGGGGGCTTCGGATCGAAGACACAATGCGGGGCAGACAGAATTCTCGAAACCCTAAGAAACGTCCAGGACGACAAGCTTTGAGCGAGGCAACTCTCGGAGATCGGCAGCAAGGCTGTCGCGTGCAGATCTTCGAGTCAGCAAATGGAGGTGAGGTCTGAATAGTGATCTTCCGGTAAAGGTCAGCCAGTAAATTGATGAGAGCCTTGAGTGAGTGGCAATTATGTGTCGGCATTTTCATCTGATCATCTGAATATCATTGTTGTTTGTTACAGATGTTCCGGCTGTGCCTTCTGGATTCGTCAAAAGTGCTAGTTGTTGAATGGCATGCTTATTGTAGAGTTAAGGACTCCCTACCTATGAATTGATGATTGCCTCGTTCGAAGCCCTAACTGTTTTTCATAATCATTCCCTCCGCATATCAAAGCCCCAAGGTCTGAGATTTAAAGTTCGGTTTCGTTTTTAGCGCATTTATCATTTGATATTGTTCCTGTTCTCGTTGTGAAATCCAGCCAAGCTGACACTTTGCAGCCAGGGCCAGGGTCGCAAAGCCATCATAGAAATTTATTCTGCGAGTTTGCAGTTTGGATTTTCATCAACAGTGTTCAATTGTAGCTATCTACATACACCACTACGTTCGAATTTCCAATCTTGATACCCTTCTCAAGCAACAACCCTTTCTCTGACCATAAGTCACGTGCTAAGAAGCACCCACTGTCTTCAATTTCTTGCTTCTATAACATGTCCCCCTTACCAAATCAAAATCCCCTTGACATTCCATCCGCCTCCCAGTACGATTTATATACTTCCATCCCTTCCCCTTATTCTTCTCCTTCCTTATCCTTTCTTTTTCTATTGCCGCCAAGTCTTTAGCCTCTTGAACCAGCTCTTGGATACCATGCTCGTCGACATAGTATGCTAGCCGTAAATTGATATTTTGCGGCAGGAGTTCGAGATCTTGGATGCAGCCTGAGCGGACAAGTCTCGTGGAACACGACTCTCCTTAAGCAAGCGTGTTAAGGAAGTCTTTTGTGTATTTGCGAGCTGCTTGATCATGAGATGAGGTCTCTTTAGCGTACTTTTGTTTAGTGAAGGTGATGTCTTCGACACTCGCTCCCATCTTCTTCTTCTTCCTAATTTCCCTTGCAATCTTGCCCCTAACATCAAACCCAAACCCAACCCCATCCCCCTTACCCCCCCAAAGCCCACAACCCAGGATCCCTCCTCTCAACCGGAATCTCAAACTCCAAATCCCTCCTCTCCTCCCCCCTCTCTCTCCTAACATCCTCAACCCCCTTCGCAATATCACCCGGCTTCTCATCACAATTAACCCTCATCCTCCTCTCTTTCCTATTCTGTTGTTTCAATACTAAAGCCTAGACTCTCGCCGTGTAGTCCCCGATTACTAGCGGCCTTCTTTTTCTGATATCTTTGAAATTTTCTTAGTTGAAGTTAAATTTGTGGATGTGGAGGTGGGGGAAGGTGAATTGTAAGTTTCGATCTTACGACGCAGTTCTTCCAGTTCTCTAACTTCGATTCGTTCCGATTGCCATTTCATAGCGTTCTTTAAGTCACACTCTTTTCGCCAAGCTAGTTCCTCGATATGCTGAGTCTCTTCGGAGCGGTATTTTGTCATCTTTCTAGGAATCACTACCCCCCTCCTGTTCTCTTCTCTGGAGGGGAGGAAGCATCGCTAACGGTGACGGCGTGTGTGCCGGATATCAAAGATTCGTATGCGGATTGGAGGGCTTATAAGTTGGCGGTAGCGTTGGGAGAGGAGCTTTTGTCGGGGTGGAGGGCTAGGGATTTGGTGTGGTAGGCTTTTTTGATGGCTTCTTGAGATGGGTTTGGGAAGGGTGGGAGTGTTCATCCGGCACATTTGGAAACTTTTGAACCTGCATTCAATAGTATCAAAACTTTGATTCAATGTACACTCGGGTCACATTGAAACTCGTCACGTGATTTCGTAATGCTCTAACTTTGAATTATTATATTTTTGCTAAATTAAAACCATTTGCTCTCGGGTTTAAAATAATATATTATTTTAAAAGGAAATTTCGCTTAAATATATATATATATATATAATATATAATAAATTAAATTTATATAATTATTAATTTTTAATTATTTTTAATATAAAATTACTTTAATACTAAAGTAGTAAATATTCTTTTATTTAAAATATTTAAATATTTAAATAAAAATTAATAATATTCATTGAGATTTAATATTTTTTATTAAAATAAATAAAAGTAATAACTTTTTAAAAATTGAGATTTTCGTAATTTTTGCGTATTTTCGCTTATTTTATATGAAATTTATAAGTTTTAAAATATTATTAAAAACGTACTTATTAATAATTTTAAAGAATACTTTAAAAATAATATAAACTTTATATAAATACTTATATTATTCAATAATTTTTAATTCAAATCATATACTTAATAACGGAAATCAATTCTTTTTTAATTAAAAATTAATTATTTTTTGTGATGTGTGCGCTAGCACGTGGTTGAGATATCACGTGATGCGGCTCATTAAAGGATGCATAAAGTTGAATAAGCAATATTCCAATTGCTTGGAATATTGAAGTCTTTTGGCTCAATTGGCTAGTGCGGTCCTTATTCCCCACCCACGTCACATTTTTATATAATTATTAATATTATATTATATAATAATTATTAATAATTATATATACTATTGTGGCGGGGCGATCTGTTCTGTTTCAAAAATCCCTATTTGTAGTAGTAATTTCGGAGGTTTGTACTAGCCACGTGTCCTCCAGTACATAAGGAGCTTTCTGCTCTCTGAGAAACAATAATAACCTTCTGCCACTCCATTTTGCTGGCCCTACTACGTATGACGAATAATTATGAGAGCGAAGTCAAGTATTTGCCAAAGCCTATGAGTTTATTACAATTATGCAAGATTGGGTAGTTTTCCTCTAGGAGAGCCATTACCCTTTTACACTATATAGTTTTATATTATTATTCTAATATAAATTTTCATAAAAAGATTTTATTACGTAAGATTTTATTTTATTTTGAACAAGTTATAAAAAGAATAAATTTGGGGTCTCAAAAATCACGTGACGAGTTTCAATGTGACCCGATTGTACCAAAAAAAGTATCAAAAAAAGTATAGCTCCTTGAGCGAAAGCGAACACGAAAGCTCATCATCGGACTTCACTCGCCCAACGATAAGATGGACGAACCAGAGGAGTTGTCTTTCCAGCTTCCCCCTGAATACATAGAGGCATTCCCTCACCGCATCTCGAGAGAGCCACGAGGGATATCCGCATTAATGAAAGCTGCTGCAAACAAAGACTCTCGAATTCTTCGTGCAGTTCTCGCCTGTCGATCGAATTCGAGGCCCGCTCCAGACCGAAAGACAACTCCAGCAGAATACCAGAGTTGGCTCAGAGAGCAGCAATCAGATACATTCGGTCCCAACGCCGCAGTTGAGACTCCGGGACAAGATCCAATCAACTCCCCTCTTCTTCAAGCTATACGTTCTCAACTACCTGGAAATGCCGACTTGCTTCTAAAAGCTGGCGCTGACCCCGATGGCATCGACATGGAGACTCAGGAGATGTATCAAGCGTTGTTCCTCCGTTTTCGACCGAGCATTCCTGACTATGTTGATATCGATGGAGATGTCGCGAGCAGGCAACAGTTACTCGGCTGTATGAAGTTGCCACAGACCGCGCCAATCACCCGAGAAGAAATTGAGCAGCGAGCTCTGACGGTTTCACCTTTCTGGACTTTCGCCAATGCTATGATGCTTGGCCGATATCCCAAGGGCGATGAGATGCACTCTTTAGTTGCAGCGGCAATGCACCCTTCAACAGAGATGATAGACAAATTGCTAGAAACGGGTGCTGATGCATCAAGTTGGATTTATTCCCAAATCGGAATTTCCGAGGATCCGATGCCTTCAAATATCGCAATATCCAGCCCATTACACGCTGCTGTTGCAACAGAGAATGTCGGAATGATCTCCCATCTTCTTTCTCGTGGATTTGATCCAAACTTCCTACCAACAGGCACACCACTCATGGCCTTGACTCCTTTAATGAGCACTTTCCTCTCGTCCGAACAAGCCACTACCTCGGCAACCAGCACTCAAACCTCCGCGACCTCACAGCTCCCTTTAACATTCAACCAAGCCTTATACGATACTCTGATCAGCCATCCATCAATTAGATACACCACCACATCTTATGTCCTCCGTGTCCACGTCTTCCACCTAGCCGCCGCCCACGTCTCCTTCCCTCTCTTCAAATACATCCTCTCAACAATTCCACTTTCACCATCCTACGTGCTCCCCACAGCACTCGATCACACACTACTACACATAGCTTGTCTCCCACCTTCAACCAGGCACTTTAAACGTTCACTTACTACTTTACGTTCTATACATGATACACGCTGTTTACAGATGCCGCAGAGCAGGAGGATCATCCCAAGTCATGCAACAGGGAGTTTTCCACATTATGATCTGAATGGGAACACGGATGAGAAATGTTGGGGGACACGGTGATAGGCTTAGTCATCATAGGCTAAGCTAGGCTAGCTAGCCCTTAAGGCTCGTTGTAGATTAAATTAGAATGCATCTTCTTCACACTTTGACACGATCACCCTACATTTGATAGCACTTCTTGAGACTACGTCTAGTAGTTTTTACGATCGGGATCGAGAGACTATTCTAGCGACGCGACATTGTCGACTCATCCAAAAGCACGGCAACGCCGCACCGCGCCGATCGAAATAAACCAAAAAGAGACTCCGCGAATCGATACTATCGACTCGTCACTACATATTTAATCCAAGTCATCTATCTACGCTTTTTATAGAGGCTAAACCGACGCAAACTAAAGCATTAGCAAATAAGCGCAAACTCGAAAATACTTCGATACTCAGTAGATAATATTCTTTTAAAAGGGGAAAAAAGTACTAATGTCGAAGCTCGAACGGGAAATTCGAATCAACGGAATTAAAACTATAGAATCAAAACTCTTTCCAATTAGAAACTTCCTACCCTTTCCCAAGTGACTTTAACTAGTCTACAATTTATACGCCAAGTCCATTAGACGTTTTAGCGCTTACTTCGATTATAATTAGCCGACTAAATATAATTTTACTAGTAGCACTAAAACCAACGAAGATTCGGAGACGAAAAACTGCGTTACTATTAAACGTACTACGGGAAATAAACAAATAAACCTTCCTTGAAACTTAATAATACTAATATACTTTATCTTTTATCGCTCCGAACGATAATAACGATAATAGCGTAATTAGTATTAAATAATTAGACTTAAATAATTACGGCGATTAAAACGATTTCGAATATTACAAGCGATTATTATCGCAAATACTAAAATCAAATATAAATCACAAAAACGCTATTAGTAATTATAATGGCGCCGAATATTCAAAATTAGAATAAAAATAACTCGAATATCCGCTATATTTACACAAAAATAAAGAAATTAATAAGTCTATAATAAAAGAAGAAGACGAAAAAGAATAAACGCTAAAATATAATCTATTAATATTACCGAGTAAACTCTACTTATTTATCGAAACGGATTATATATCTTCGGAAGCTTTTATACAAAGTAATTTTACGTCGAAAATTTAATCGCGAGAAAATATAATAGATATACTTTATTTAAAGCGAGCTTAAAAATAAAACGAAATTTTAATTTTAATGATATACGAATAAATCGGAGAAAAGAATTATCCGATTTTAAAAAAATCAATAAACGAAGGGGATATTAATATTATTAAAATTATATACTTTACTTTTGATTCGAATATACAATAAGAGTACCGTCAACGAGCTCGAGATATATTGAACTCGTAAATACTACTTACGATTACGTAAAATATTTTTTTAACTTTCTTACAAAAGTTCCGTTTAAATCCTTTATTAAACGAGGTTATACTAATACTAAGTAATCGTAACGCTAATAAAAACGATAACTAAAAACGAAACGTTAAATAAAAATATCGTCGAGTCGATAATTATAACGATCTCAAAAACGGAAATTAAAACATTCCTATTTAAAACTAATAACGATTAAACTGTAATCAATAAAGCGCTATACTTTATAAACGAATTAATATTAATCGAGATAATTTGAGGCCGTAACGCCGCGCCAATAACTATATTTATTAGTAATAAAGTCAAAAAAGAAGCGAATACTCGAGCGACGATAAATACTTGAACGCGATTAATAAAGACATTAAACCGCGCTAATACAAAAGTAACTTTAATTAAAACGGTAAAATTAAACACTTAAAACTATTAAATATAAGCGAATTCGATGGGCTATCCTAAATAAGCGCCGTATACGCGAAGCGCTTAATTATATTAATTAATCGATATAACGACGAGGCGATAATATTAACTTTACCTTTATATATGAAAAATAAAGTAGCGATTTAACTAAATACATTAAACGAGGAAATTATCGAAATTATATCGTACGATTTAAATAAATAGAAAGTTTAATTAATTCGAGAATTCTAAGTTAATCCCATTATAATCTTCTCGCAAACTAATATTATATTCTATATATTCGATAAATCCAATAATCTAAATACTAAGTATAACGTTTGTAATTATATTACCGAAAAATACGCATTATATATCGAAATAAAAAAGAAAACTAAAACTTAATTATTCGCCGTATTTACTCTAAATTGTACTCGATTTTAATCGTTATAATAATCCTAAGAATTACTCGAAATACTATAAATAATTTCACTAATAAAGTATATAATCACGAGTATAATATTTAAATCCAATTCTAATAAATCGATAATCGCTTTCGACGTTAAAACAATAAAATAAAAGAACTCGAGAAATATTTAATAACGAGCTCACGTTAAATCGAGTCTTTAAACCGATCGCTATTTATATTATATCAAAAACAAAATAGTTTTAATCGAAATAACGGCGATTACGAATATAATAAACAAAATATAAACAATAAAAATAACGAATATAATAATCGAAGTATTTTCAATAGAATTGAAGGGCATAATATTTAAAATACTTACTTTAAAGATAATAGAATTAATTATAATACGTTCCGTAAAAATAACGTCGAAATAATCGATATTCGTTAAAATTAAAATTTTATACTTTTATCCAAGAGAATTAAAGCTTTACTAACTAAAGAACCACAAAAACTTGATTAAAGTAAAAAATAATAACCAAGGAATAACGAGAATAATAAAAGTTTCGAGGATAAAAATAATTATAAAAATCAAAATAACCGTTAAAAATTTAATCTCGGATTTCGTCAAATTAAAGTTTTCGTCGTAAATAAGGAATATTACGACGAAAATAAAAAGATATTAATAATTAATCGTTAAAATTATAACGATTTCTATAATTCTTACGATAAAATTTATTTATAAGTAAAGGCGACTCGAATAGAATCACTAAGAACTAATTATAATTCGAATACTTTATTTTTATTCGATGTTAATATAACTTTAAATTAATAAAACGACCGCCGTTTAAAAGCTTACTATTAAAATAATATATATTATTTCAACTTTAAATTAATACTATTATAAATTACCTTTATATACTCGCTTTAATTACGAAATCGCTAGTATCGAATATCTCGAATAAACTCTTTAAGAAAATCAAAAAATAGTTTAAAATTTTCACTTTACAAAAAAATATATTAAATCGCTTTTAATCTCTTATAAAATCGAATTAAACGATAACTTCGTATTATTATATATCGAGAATAAAGTTAATACGTCGCTAGTAATTCCGAATATGATATTAATAACTAAAAAAAGGAAGTCAAATTATAAATTAATCGATAATTTAACTTTAATTAATTTATTAGCGAAATAAAACGCGAATACTTAACTATAAATAATAATTATACTTCCATAAATAGCATTGTAATTATTACACCGAAAATAAATCAAATTCATGGTTCTATTTAACGATATCGAATACGAAATAGCGGTTAACGTTAAAGTATTTATTTTAATAAAAAACGAGAATTAGAAATTATTTTACTTAAATATTAATTCCGGTCTCGCGTTAATTCAACGCGATATATTACAAGTAGAATAATTTAATTTAAATATACGTATATTAAAGGATATACTACGCTTTATAAAAGTAAGTAAAAGTTTAATAATATAATAATATATTAATTTCATCTTTAAATTTTTAATAATTAGAGGAAAAGTAATCGAGTTTCTATTTATATACGTATATATCGTCGATAAACTGCCAATACTAGTTTTATTAAGTATAGGGTTCATAAAAAGTAATTACTTCGATATTTTATAAGGACGTAAAGAAAAAAACGATAAAATTAAAATTAAAGATACTAACGATTATATATATTTTAATTCGAAGTTATAACGTATTTATTATAAAGTCGCGCACGTTTACGTAATCGAAACTATTATTATTCTATTTAACGAAAAGATAAATATACTTATTAAGTATAAACCGCTATTATATTTAAATTTAAGTTACTTTTTCCGTACTTTTTTAAGAGCGAATATATTAATCGGAGAATTTGGGATTATAATTAATTATATTACTAATAATATATTTCAATTAATATTTTTCGCTAACTTTAGAAAATCCCCGATTTATTTGTTTAAAAGTATTATTTTCGGTATTTTAGAATAGTATTTTTCTTTAGTATAATTAATAAAGTATTTAATAAATATAAAAAATATTTTTAAAAGTATATATATCTCGAAAAATAAAGAAAATCCTAAATACTTCGACGATTACTTTTTTTAATATAATCCTTAAAAAAGATTTAAATATACTAATCGATATTTCTAATTATTTCGACTTCGAAATCAAAAGTAAAGTATAAACTATAATTAATAAATACTAATAATTATTTAAAGTCGAATTTAATAAATTCAACGATAATATAATAATACTTATTAATTTTAAAGATAATATTAATATCTCGGATTTGCAATAATTATCGCGACGTATAATAAAGAGAAATATAATCGTAATTAATTTTATATTAAATCCACTTTATAAATAAAATTGCATTAAATTAATGCCTTTAAATAAATTATCGCTAATATCGTCGTTCGTTTTCATTATATAAAGAAATAAAAAACCGCGAATAGTAATTAATTTATAGAAAGTTAATACGAAGCTCAAAATGAATATTTATTTACTCTTTAAACAAAATATTATTCTATTCGCGTTAAACGGCGTTATTATTTTCTTTAGTTTAAATATAATAAAGTCTTTCTTTTAATAATCGATAACTTTAAAAGATCGATAAAAATTAATTTTCGTAATATCGTAT
>FJOG01000022.1:574605-621913 GCA_900073065.1 Phialocephala subalpina | reverse complement strand
TATCATAATTGTAAACAATTTATAATAATTTAAATAAAATTAATAATTATATTAATATTCTTTTAATATCGAATAAAATTTTTATTCGATAATTATTTATAGAAATTTATAATAATTTATATCGATAATATAATTATTTTCTTTAAAACGATAAAAGAATATTTATATCATTTAAACGAAACTTTAACGCTACTCGAGAACTTTAGCGCCACTTTATTTTTATCGAAATACTATTTCGTTTAATTTTCCGTTTAAACTTTAAAATATAACGTATCCAAATTAAAATTAAATACATTAAAAAAGAAAGTCGAAATAATACGCAAATAAAAGTTTCCGCGTATTTTAATTAAACTCGAAATATTTATTAGTTTTTTTAATTACTATTAAAATTTCGTTAATTATTTCGTTTAAATTATCTAATTACTAAATCAATTTAAAACGTTCGAATTTAAAAACGCATTTAAAAAAAACGATAAAGGAAATCTTTCGTTAAAAAGATTTAAATTCCCGTATTTAAATATAATAATCGATTAATTTAAATATTATAATTGCAAAGAATTATCCGAAAAAAAAAAATTAATCGAATTTTTTGACTTTCTTAAAAAGCTCTTAAATACTTACCGTAAAGTATTCGAAAAACTCAAAGAATTATTATATAACGCTTTAATATTTACTTTTTTAAATTTCGAGTTACCGTTTATTTTATATATAAACAAATCTAAAAAAAGAAAATTTAGCGCCGCGTTTACTAAATTAATTCGAAAAATAAAAAAGAATAATTTATTTTATATCTCTCGAAATCTTTTAATCTAATCGAAAAAAACTATTAAATTAGCGAGTTAAAAACCGCAATTTTAATGTAAATATTACAAAAACTACCGATTTATTTAAATGGATCGAAAGAATTTATTATAATCACAAATCACCGCGCCGTATTAAATTCTTTAGTTGATATCGCGATTCTATCCTATAAAAGTTTTCGCTTAGTAAATTAGAGATTATTTCTTTCAAAATACGCCGTATAAATAAAGTTCAAATATCGTCCGAGAATAGAATACGTAAACGCAAATATACTTTCAAAGCTATAAATAGTAAATAATATAACGATCGATTTTATTTCGATATCGTATAATTTAAACTATTGTCTATTTAATTCGAGGAGCGATATATTACTAAATATTAATATCGAATACGAAAAGAAACTAATTTTACTTTTAATTATATATCGAACAAATTACTCGCAAATTATATTCTCAATAAATGACGATAAAGAAATAATATTAAATATATATACTCTTTTATATAAAATAGTAAATACAAAGTATAAAACAAACGAAAATTACTTTAAAGTCGTATTATTATTAGTATACGACGATTCGGCAAATAGCGACGCGTATATTATAACGATTTATATATCTAAGAAATTCATAAAAAATATCGCAAAGTAATTACCAAAAGATAAAGCATTCGAAAATTTATATAAGAAAATATTAAAGCGATTAAAAAACTCCCCTAAAAACGAGCCCTTTATTACACTAAAAAGCTTTCGAATAAACTTAAAAACTAAAATCTTATAATTCAAAAATAATCCAATCGAAAAAAATATATATATTCTATATAATTTAATTATTAAAATTCTGCAAATAACGTATAATAATCGAATATACGTTGAATTAAATAAAATTAAATACTTTTTATAGTAATATATATTTATATCGAAACTTTTTAAAATAATAAAAAAATACGTCATTAAATATCTAATTTACCGCGCCGTTAAACCGAATATATAATCGCTATAAAAAGAATTTATACTCGTACTATAAATATTTCGTTAACTATTTATATTTTGCGTCGATTTTATAATTAATTTCTCGAATTCCAAGGAAAATTATAACGCTATTTATTTTATAACGAATTAAACATTTAAATAAATCGACGTTTTAATAAATTATAATAATTAATCGGCGAAAAATTAAATGTTAATTTAATATAAAACTTATTACGCTAATATTAATATACCGAATAAAATAATTTCGAATAAAAATTCTAAATTCATATCCGATTAATAAAGCGAAATTTATAATATCGCAAAAATTGAATTAGTTTTTACGATAATATATAACGCGAAAACAAACGAATAATCGGAGAAATCTAATTAAAGTTTAATTTACGCTTTACAATATATTATAATTAAGAGATTCGATCAATTTAATTAAAAAGATTTACTTCCTCTAATTTTATACGCCCTAAATACTTCACCGAACGCTTCTACGAGTTACTCACTCTATAAAATCCGATACGACAAATCTCTTAAATCCCCTTTAAACTTTAACGATATTCCCGAGACGATTAAACTCACGAGACGCGGCGCTAAAATATTCGTATAAAAACGATAAGAATTATTTCAAAAAATAAAGGAAACCGTTACTTTTACTTAAGCCCGCATAAAAGCTTTATACGACGAAAAAAAACGTCCGATTAATTTAAAAGAAAATAATGAAATATACTTCAAATTAATCAAAAAAACGAATATTAATTACAAATTCCTCGATAATTAAATTAAATTCTCCTTCCAAAAAATGGGGCTATATATAGTTTTAAAGCAAATTATATCGTTATCGTATAAAATCGAACTATCGAACTAATTAAAAATACACTCGATTATAACGATAAAATATTTAAAGAAAAAAGAATCCGATTTTTTTTAACGTAATAAACCAAAACTAAAACTAATCTATATTAACGGTATATTATACTATATTATCGAGAGAATACTACGCAAAAAAATACGGAGTATTACCGATTTTAAAATACGTTAACTTTATTACTTAATTAAATATATAAAATATAGTAAATTAAAATGGAAATTGGCCACAAAATTGAAAAGCGAAATATTAACGCTAATCGAGAAGTTCGAAAAAAACCTTTTAACCGTTTATCGGCGCTAATAACGCAATAACGAAAAATTTAATAACGATAATATTTTTAACGGAGTTAGTTTTTATTTACTTTTTATAACGCGCATTTTCAAAGAGAAAAAAGTATTTCAATTTATTATAATTTTAAAATTACGAATATTATAAATAGTATATTACTTCGCTATTACCGCGATTATCCTTATATATTCGTACTTTTAATACTTATCCACGGGCGATAAATTCACGTAATTATATTTAATTTAATCGATTATATCGATTTCGTAGTTTATTTTAAATCGATTACAAAAAAAGAATATTAATTAAAATCAAAGTATTCACGTTTTAATTAAAGTCGATATAATAAGTATTATATACGCCGAATTACTTAAAATTATATTCTAATAATCTACGGCTCGCGTAAATAAAGAAAGCGATCGATATAAAAACGAATTAATAATTAATATCCTTAGAAACTTTATACTAAACTATTTAATACGTTTTTACTTTAATAACGGCGATATACGCGATTAACGAATCGAAGACAATAGAAATCAATTTTCTTACGGAGAAAATTAAACGGTAATGTCGGTATAATCATGTGATCGCTTAGCGATGGGATGGAGGAGCGGATTCAAGGGTGGATAGAGGGGTGGAGCTCTGATCTCCATCACCCTAGCAACCATTGTCTCAGTATCTCATTTCCTTAATTATATAGGTAGTTAGGTGCCCCTTCTGGAAAGGGGCAGACAGACCAGACAGAACAGAGAATGTATTCATTGACACCAGACTAAGATTTTATTGTTTGATGAGGACCCCCGGACGTTCCAATAGGTAATATTATATTTTACCGGCGAAATTCTATTAAACGAAAGCGGCGAATATTCCGTATTTATAAAAGTATAATTTAATATCGATAAACGTATTAAGCGACTATATTACGAGTTAATTAAAACTGAAAAACTAATAAATATTCGAAGAGAAAACGATTATATCGAGGCAATATTTATAAATATCGAAAGGAACGATTACCGCTTTTTACTAACGAATTTTTATTCGAAAAATAAATATCTTTTTAGCGATCGTATTTCTTCGAGTTTACTATTTATACTTCGAGTAAACAAAAAAGATTATTTACGAAACGGCGAATTATATTATAATAAACGTATTATATTCATTAAATACTTAATGAAAAAAAATAATAAATATAGTTTATTTTAGCGGCGAAAAGTTTTCACTTAAAAATATCACCGAAAAAATATAACGAAATCACTATTATTATTTTATCGATATAACTCGTTATAATCGCAATAATCTTATATTTGTATCCAACGAATTAAAGGAATGGAAACGCCGTAAAAACCGAGTAATTAAAGGATAATAATTTCGGCCAAAAAATACGAATAATATATAAGATAATATACAATTAATTACTATAAAAATTATAAGGAAATATCGTAATTAGAACGCGATCGAAGACGATAAACTAAATACACCGTTTTCGATTGATAATAAGAACGTTCTATTTAATAATATTCCAATTCGTAATTACGATATTCAAATTCTATTTTTTAAATTATTATCGCATATTTATTTAATCGGATACTTATATTATATAATATATTATTACTTATTAGTTTAATATAAAATGGATTCCCAAATAAAAAACGTATTCTTAAAGCGTTTAAACGCAATTATAATCGCGGTTATAAATGATATTATCGTGGAATTATATACTTTAAGAAACGATATCGAGATCCAAAACACGCGAAAAAGTATTACTATCGATAATATCCGCCGAATTATACGAAATATCCTTAATTTTACTACGATTTTAATTAATTTATTAAATATAATGATTTTAAAGTATTATCGAGATATAATCGACGTTATTAGCGACTTTATATAAAATAATAAAACTATAAACGATATTAAAACGTAATATTTCTAATTATACGAAATTTAAAAAAATAATTAATTTACGTTTTCATTATTAATTAAAGCTTTAAAAATCGAATTTACGACGATATTAATATTTATATTAATTGCTATTATTACGGGAAAAGTATTATAATTACCGATAACGAGTTTTTTTATAATACTAAAATTTAGCGTTAAATACAAATTGACTTCTAAATTTCCTAATTCTATATAAAAGAAATTAAAATTAAACGAATATAAGAATTTTATTACCGCTTATAATAAAATACCGACTTCGAAACTTAAAAGCAAACTTCAAAAGATCGAATTAATTAAAATAAAATCGGTAATACTAAATATAAAGTCCGATTTAATAATACTAAAAAAAGTCGTTATATTTAAAATTAAAAAAAGAGCGATTATAAATTAAAGTACTAAAAAAATCTATTTATTTAATAAAATCTAACGCATAAATATCCCCGTATTCGAAATAATTACAATAAAAAGCAAATTACTCTAATCGAGCAAATAAAAACAAGAATATATCCGTATAACGTTTAACGATTACTATTTAATTCGCATTAATTCAAATAACGAAAATATAAAGTAAATCGAAATTTAAATCAATTCAAATAAAATAAAATAAAATTAAATTTAATGAGAAATACGGATATTTACACGACTAAAACGATATCCTATAAACTACTCCACTAATTAATTTATTATCCGAGGATAACGAAAACGGCGATAATAAAACCAATTAACCGATTACGAATATTAACGGAAAATTCGTTATAATTACGAAGACGTCGCTCGTTATTATACAAAAAATACTTTTTTTTTATTATTTTTATAAATATTTAACGTTATAATATTTTATACGATTAGTTTATTCCTTATTTTTTCGTTTTTTCTTTTTCTTTTTCCTATGGCTATATATACCGTATTATTAAGTTTTCTCTTTTTTTAGACTTTATTTCTTCGTACACTTAATTACGATATAAACAGTGTCTTTACTAGGGAGGGGCAAATGTTGGGGGACACGGTGATAGGCTTAGCCATCATAGGCTAGGCTAGGCTAGCTAGCCCTTAAGGCTCGTTGTAGATTAGATCAAAATGCATCTTCTTCACACTCTGACACGGTCACCCTACAAAAAAGGAGCGAAGTCGCATTTTGAGGGACAAACTGAGCTTCTCGTATTCCTTATCTCGGAACAGAATCAGAACGTAGGAGAACAAGATATCTACGATAATACGGCGCTACATTACCTCGCTGGTCATCTGGTGGTGAATACCAAAGCTTTAGACCTGCTTCGAGCAGCAGAGGGAGGAGAAGCTGCTTGGTGTGAGAAGAGGAATAAATGGGGGTATACTGCTAAGGAATTGATGGAAGATGAGGAGGTTCCGGTAGGGACTAGGTGGGATAGAGTCTTGGAGAGGCTTTTGAGGGATAACTTGAAAGAGGCGAGGCGGTTGATGAGGAGCGTGGATGAGTGGTGGGATGAGAGGCTGGCTGTTGAGTGGAGGAAAAGAAAGCGAGAAGAAGATCGTGAGGAGGAAGGGCATTATCATGATCGTGAGCATGTTGGAAGTGGGAGTAGAGGTGGGAGAGGAGGAAGTGGAGGGGGTTCCAGAGGCGGTCGTTGTGGTGAGTGTGGACGGGGACTGAACCCTCGGATTGACGAATTTCCTTACCATGTAAGGAGTACAACTCGAGATAGTGAGTAGTCGTAGCAAGTGCCCCAAATATCATTTGGATTACTCATGAAGGGAGATTTCTCGCCGTAAATTAAAGTCAAGGAGAGAGTCAAAGAGACGTCGAGAGCGCTTCTTGTTGTCAATAGCCCCGTGAAGATCATAATTTGGCAAAGCATCCTCGAATAGCCATAAAGAAGTTTATGGAGAGCAAAATAGAGTTAGGAAGATGCACCAACCAGAAGGGAAGCTCAAAGAAGATATGGTCGAGATGTACATCCCTTTCCAGTCACGTGCAACGCCACAATAGTTGCATGCTTAGCGAGACCCCACTATTCCTGCCATTTTCTTCTGAACCATTCAACGTTGGTTCACTCTGTCTTCTCTTCTCCCGAACAACGTCTTCATCACTTCTTTTCCAACACGCTCATTTTCGAGTGTTCAGCGCCTCCATCAAATCGCACTTCGACATCGATGAGTCTTGCGATAGTTGGGGTCACGCTGCCGCGAAGCCGCGGCGCCATTGCAGCTATTTTCATCGCCGCCATGCAAAATAAGCGCTGGAAGGCCGTCAATTCGCGGCCCTAATTCTCTTCAAAACACGGTGTACCGCTCCCGCAGCCACTGAGAGGTCGTGATTGGGCTGAACAGCCAGCTCAGCGACTGGAGCGCCATTCCCGAAGCTGACTCAGTTGTCAGATGCGCTGTAATTGGCACGCTACGATCCCTAAATGCAGATCGTTCTATTTTCTCTCTCACTCAGCATCTTATCAACTCCCCACTTCTGCTTTTCTGGTCTGAAATACCATTTCTAACTCTTAAAATTAATCCAGAATCGTACATTCCTCGAATTTATCCAACATGAAGTTCCTCACGATCCCTCTGGCCGCGTTGCTGTACAGCACATGCTGTGCCGCTGAGCCTGTCATCGAAAAGTAAGTTGTACCCCACCTGCCTAGCCCGGCCGCCCGGAATCCGATGATCTATCTGATTGCTGACCCTCACCTTTCAGTATTCAAGAGCGAACACCAGAGAATACAGAGCGCGCCAGCACCGGAACATGCTCCATAGGCATCGCACGATGGTTCGGAAGCATCAGCTGGGACGTAACCGTCTACAACGTGCCCCAACCCCTTCGCCAAGACAACAACATCATCGGCACCCTCGTTAACGCCGAGATGGATAAAGGGCAATCAATAACGATCCAAAGCCCTGCTAGCGCCATCACGATCACGAATGTGGATAACAAGCCGATTTTCGATTACGATAGTCAAGAGTTGAATGCGAGTATCAGTGATCCTGCGACGGGACAGACGAAGGTCAAGTTGGAGTTTGTGATGGCGAATGGAAATCATACTTGGACGACGGATGATTGTTATGCGGGGAATGTGATATTCTCCGCCGGTTTGGAAGGCTGGAGTTGTGATTTCCCGTGCTCTATTGAGGCCGTACAGCCAAAGGAGCTGTAATGCGGGATGGAAATGTCGGGATTGGGAAATAATGGCGCTTGGAGTTGGATACCGGGATCGAATGACTAAGCTGGACTGTATGGGCTACCAACCTACCAGATTGTACTTGTGCCACGAGTTTATGAACTACTTTTGGATCGCAGATTATGTTTTTTCTTCCCTTTTTGTCCGTTGGTGTTCTATCCAGCTGTGTTCTGTTCAACAGTTTGAAAGCATCAGTTGATGAAAGGCAGGTGGGTATTCATTTATTCGCTTTTCATTCCAGGGACTTTGGCGGCGAGGGCAGTCTTTGTCACCGCATCCACATAAGGTCATCGCTCATGATGCAAGTTTCCAGCAGTCCCTTCTCGTCTCACTTCAGTTTGACTGCTTCTGTCATCTCAGGCGACACCGTCAAAGCCCTCCACGACGCCACCATGGCCACGCCATCACAGACACCGATCCCCACATCCGCATGGAACTTCTTCCTTATGAACTACGCGACATGATCTATAGGGAAGCTCATTGCAATTGCACAGTACCAGGCACTTCATCATACTTCACCTGGGATGGGAGTATGCCAGCTCTGGTCGTCGCCATACGAGGCCTTCCGAAATTCTACTCTCACATCTTGGAATGGATCAGACGAGGAGGCTCCTCCATACTCATCGATCAGAACACAGGGTATTATTTTGGAGGAATGGGCAATAAGGGGATGACCAAAATAGAGGCACGTCAGATCAAAAATGTCAACATGGATATCAGGTGTCCAGTTTCTCAAACAATCATTCCCTGAACCGATGTACTGATATTGGATGTAGCAGAATCTGCAAGACTGTACGTCAAACGAGGGAAGGATTAGATTATTATCCAGATACAAAGACATAGCAAGCCGTCGCGTTCAGAAAATCAACCTGGTTTACAAATCAATTCCTTCACTTCTCCAACGAACGAGAGGTTCGCTTGTGCCTCAATGACCAACAACATTCAATTCCCTCAACCATCTCGAGCGTTTTTGTACAGAATTTCCGTTCTGGCAAGGCTTCAAACAACTGTCTCAAGTCAAGGTAGCTATTCGGCCATTGATCTGGTGTCCAGGATCCCTCAGAATCTTTCGCGGTGTCATCAGGAAAATCAATAAAAGAACCGGGGTGGTTGCCGCATACTATTCAAGTACCAGCCCTGCACATCGGCCTCATCCCCATGATTTTGCCACACAGAGTATTAGGGGGTGGCGGGCAGCGGAAGGGCAGTTTACGGATTGGAATCAGGAGCTTGGGTGGGTGCATGTCTGGGATCGTTTGAAGGCCCAGTTTTGGAACTTCTTTGATAATGCATTCGGAGGCGGTTAGGTGGACTTCGTTGATGGTCATTTTGTGATTCGATGGTTTCCTTGGTGGCGGGTTGAGCAAACCTGATAGTTGTTCATTATCTTCGATTCTTATTCTTGCAAGCTGATTGTCGTCGAGGGATGCTGCAGCGTGTCGAGGAGGTTCTCTCCAAATTGCACATGTTTGTCTTTGATCTCGCTGGATAATGCTCTTTGATGACTTCGCCTGCCGACATGGTCATATATCAGAAGTAGTTCTTCGCCTACAACGAGGATCTGGTCAGATGATATCCTTTGTTTGCGAGCTTCGCCCTGCCGGTAGATCGCATTCAAAGGAAGGCAAAGAAGCAGCTCTAAGCGGAAATTCATTATTTAATGTCTAATTATGCCCGTGCTAATTAATCAATGCCTATCGATTGTTAAATTCATACATTAAATTCGTAATTTACATTAAACTTGATACCGAATTTAATAACGCCGATACCCTAGGTGGGGCAGAGCAAATATTTCCACTTCGATAAGGCGATACCCTGACCTGAGCCAGGGAAGGTTTTCCATCGCCAACGAAACTGCCTCCGTCAACGGCTAACATAATTCAATGTCAGCAACACTATTTCTTTTATGTCAAAACACCTGATACTATTGTCAACGCAGGGCGAGCAGCAGCAGTGGAATTTTAATTTATTATCCTGGAATACCAATGCTCACCTACTTTTGCGCGTATTGAAGGTTGCGCTCTTCTCAACAAGAACTACAGCAATGACAAAGCCTCTTAGCCGGCTCAGTTTCACTTCCTGTAACTTTGTCTGCCCGCCATATAACAGCTCTTACAAAGGTTTGGGAGAACGTAGGAATTAGTTGCGAAGTTGCAAATAGTAATAAATCGGCTCAAATTAATTACCTCGCTTGTAATATATTTAATTTTTCTGTAATCTTTAGTATATACTGTGTTGAGGCTACTACAAGTATTGAATTTTCATAGGGTACTAAGCAAGTATAAAATAATGAATTACTTGATTAAAACTAAATAAAAAAAATATTATTTCTTTTTTTTTTAAATAATATGATTTACGTTAAAATTATATAATACTAATAAATAATAAAGAATTTAGAATTCTTTTATTATTATTTTTATTTAAGTCTTTATCTTATAAAATAAAAACTAATCCAAAACCGTATTTTCTTAAATAAAGAAAACAAAGAATTACTTATTAATTCTAATAGTAAGCTTACGCAAAGACTTTTCCGGAAACTTTTACTTGCTATCTTCAAAATCTTTGGAGCCGGATTTTCCATATACAATGACTTTATATTTTCCATAGAAGTGAGCCCGGTAATGTATTTTGGTACACGTCTAGCAAGAGCGAAATAAGTACAATTCGTATTTTCCTTTGTTTGAACATCAAAGTATTGAGAAGTGGCCGTCGAAGATCTGACACTTGCAGAAAGTCCACGAGGAGGAAAGAATTGTATAGCAACTGCAACTCCCTATCTTCCAGCCCAATTGACCAGGTCAGCCTTTCGAAAACTCCTTGGCATTCCCCGGCTTCAGATGCCGGAATGCAGAGCCATTCCTCGAATACCCCAAATGCTCGATATCCTTTATCATGAGGGCTGTTTCCGGATTCACCTTTATTCCTTATTGCATTCGTGCAAGAGTACATACTATCTTTGTTTCCTTATTGCTTTTTGGAAACAAATAGGGTCATGTTCCTCCCGTATTTTATACGATACAGCACAATTCAATATGCCGGATCATATATGTACGAGTTGCGGTCATGTTGACTCCGATTCTATTATCGAGCCTAAACCCGAGGAAAAGAAGGATAAATTCCCTAGAAAGATTATTCGAGATAATAGGGAATTTGATAATACTTGTATGTGATTATCTAACCTAAAATATTTCAGTACTAATTGATTATACTACAGATCATCCTGGAGTAGATAACGCTGATCTTGTTCACGAGGTTCATCGTGTTCGAGTTAGCCATTGTAAACCTTATCCTACACTCTCACAAATTGAGACCATTCAAGGAAGAAGCAACCCTAAGCTACTATGTCATAACTGTGGTTGGAACACTGGTCATGAGCTTAGTGCTGGAGGATATACTTCACGTTTAAAGGTCGCTTACCTCCGCGATAATTCTGCCATTTGGGATCTTGGCCCGAACGGCCCGTGGATGCTCAGGGATGAAAACAATAACTCTACAGATGTGTGGAAGAAAGACTACGCGGCACAGCGGTTTATTCGGGAAAAGAAGCCAAGCATCCCTCTTGTGGAAATGCACAAATACGGAGGCCTTAACGACAAGTTCCACTTCACAATTATGTCCCGGGCAAAAGGAAGCACTATAAAGGCAATCTGGGATACTCTTACGCGGGAACAAATGTCTGATGTATTGCAAGACCTAAGGGAGCATATTAAACAGTGGCGCCAAATCACTAGTCCCCAAATGCAGAGGGTTGATGGTTCAGAGCTTCGAGATGCTTATATCGGCAATTGCACTGGATTTGGATGTATTAAAACCGGACATAATGAAGAAGAGTGGCTAGAAAACTTAACTCCAGCGATGCGTAAAAGCATGTTATGGGACCTTTGGATTATGAACAAGGGTTGGAATGCCGACCAGACCGTATTAGGCTCTTGGATCATAGAAGTTGACGAAAAGGTAGCACAACTCAAGGCTAATTTCCCGAGGGGTGGACCATACGTTTTGACCCACGGAGACCTACATACTGAAAATATTTTTATTTCAGACGACAACCCGGAAAAAAAGTTCAAGGTCTCAGCGATAATTGACTGGGAACTAGCTGGGTTTTTCCCTTGGTGGGTAGAACGCTTCCGCGCCGAGCTCCCCGAGAGTGCATGGGAAATACTAGGCGATGACACGGATTTTCACCACCCTGGATACAGTGAGAAAAAAGATTTGAAGGATATTTGGAAGCCCGTGGGTGATGTTAAAGATAAATGGTTTGAAGGAGGAAATCATGGTTGGAGTAAGCATGGACTGCACCAGGCAAACCGGTGGTATCGAAAACCGTTTTGTGCCTGCAAACCATATGCCCAAGAGTATCGGGACAGTTCTCTAGGGTGGGAACAAGAGCATATGGATGTGTTCGATATTGATTCGTCGGATTCGGAAGATGATCAAAAGGAAGAGGACAAGAGATTTAGCAGACGTGAAAGGCAGTTCTTCCGGTGGTTTAAGGAAATCAGCAACCACAATTGAAGAAACGCTGGTCTAAAATTTTGTTTTCCTCTTTGAATTTTAAGTAGTATTCCCAAGAAAAATAAACACTGCTTCAACTATGACATAAGGACAAATGCAGCTCACATATCTCCCCCTCTTTCTTTAATATGATAGTCCTTTTATTCTTCAATGTGACAATCACAAAAACAAAGATGCTTCGGCTTTGGGAAAGAATCTGGTACTATTT
Source organism: Phialocephala subalpina (assembly GCA_900073065.1). Taxonomy (NCBI): domain Eukaryota; kingdom Fungi; phylum Ascomycota; class Leotiomycetes; order Helotiales; family Mollisiaceae; genus Phialocephala; species Phialocephala subalpina. Next base: position 609,167 of record FJOG01000022.1, on the reverse strand, counting down.
ACCAGGTCAGTGCTTATGCTAAACACACAAATATTCTTCCAACTACTTACATGAGTATGCAATCCATGCAGTTCCCACTATCTGCTTGAATGCCTCCCAATCTAACTCATTCATATTGTGCCAGCTCCTGGAGCTCGCGTGATCTTTCGATCTCGAAATCGACAACCTTTTGTCTCCCCCAGGTCTGTATAGAAAGACTGCCGTCTTCCTCAGATTCTGGCCAAAGCCATCATTCACAAGCTGGAATCCAAGAACTGCGATGAACTTGTCACCTCCAATAGCTATTGCCACATCTTTCATCAGTCTTTCTCTCACTTCTTTTGAATCGCTGTCCTTGACCACAAAAGTTTTCCACTCGATTATAGATCGCTCTTTGGAACGTATTGGAAGGGTCCATCCGTTGCAAGTGTTACAGAAATCTTGGGTGGTTGAATGGGGCTTCTCGCAGTGCCAGCAAGTGAGTGGCTTCCAGCTGTAGATATATGGGGATGCCATGGAGGCTCGTCGGTTGAGCTTAGGGACAAAATATGGATGTCTGGGTAGTTCAAGATTCGGAAAAGGTATAGCACTTTGAAGGAAGGAGGTACAGGCAGGTTGTTGCAGCCACGGAAATTGGAATTCAATCTTACGTGATATACTTCGTCGGATTAGGAAAAATAATTTGGTTCAACACCATACAAGTCACATCAACACATACACAGATGGACAAACAAAGAGAGCTGAGGGAGCTATGACGAGAAATTTCAAATATTCAAGTCAGAAAAAAGAACTGACACATAGACAAAAGTAGTGTCCTTTACTCAAATAAGTCTCAGAATGAAGACTGGTGGAGGCGCGCTTTGTGAAAAGAGCGTAGGCTATCGGTTTCAAGTGTCCCAATGGTTGGGTGGCCTAAAATTATGACCTGCAAAACCGACCCACCAGGAACACCGTTTCAGGTCAGCTTCAAAGGTGTTTTGATGAATGAGACCTGCAGGTTTCGCAACGATTACAGCAAAGAATTGACGATAGGAAAGGAAAGAGACACAAGACTGCGTAGAAAGAGAAGGGTAAGAGCATTGTGTTCTTCAAAGAGACAAATAATGATGAGTGTTTGCAAAGCTGCTCTTCATCGAGATGAAAGGACTGTTTCTCCTTCCCTACAAGGACAGTGACAGGCATAGTGGACATCAAAGATGGGATAACACATGCACCTGCTGCTGTATTGCTTCCATTGATGTTGTAGCTGAGGATCGAGAGTTTCGATGCATACTCCTTTGCCTTCTCCCCCTCCTGCACTTATTCGCGTATATAGTCAAGTCCTCGCTTTTCAAAGAGTTGTACGCAGAAACGACTATATAAAGGCGAAAGGGTTAGTAAAGTAGAATAGCTAATGTTGAGAAATATTAGCCCGTTTATTTTTAGTCGAGTATAAGCTATTCTTTGATAAAATAATACTTATAATAGCGAAAAGTCCGAATAGCTTCAAAGCTTCCTTATTAGGATTATATGTTCTTCCTATTTTGGCTTCAAATTGATCTGTGCTGATATTTTAGTATACTATTAGTATAGTAATATAATATGAGATTTTTGCTCGTACGTATCACTCCTTAGAAATATCACTCCGTGCATACGAGGTGCCTATAATACGGCGCTAAAAATATCACTACACACTATTCGAAACACTGACGAGGCCAGAGTGGATTACGATGATGTTTCATAATGCAGTCAAGCTTCGCGGAGTCAGCTTAGAGCTTCACCCTCTGACTCGATTTCCAAGCGAGGAACGATCATTCATCACCGAATTTCCATTCTATCTGAAAGGTTGCAAAGCATTATCGAAGCTATCAGTCACACTTCCCGTGTACAAGGCCGAGGCAGCTAGACGTGCAAATCTCTTGACCAACCTGTTGATTCGCATCTGCAAGAAAACGGTTGTGATGCGAGGACGTGCACCTGGTCCATCAGATAACCACAGTTACGTGAGCGCCACTGAATGGTGGGAATGGAAAGCCTATCCTGATGAGTTGATGGACTGGACACAAGAATTAGGCTGGAATTTCCAGATCCGTTGGAATCTTTTGAGGGATGGAACTTCTTTGATATGAAGGATGACTGTTTGAGTTTCAAGGACGGGCAATTCGTTCTCGAAGGCTGACACTGATGGGTTTGCAATTGAGTGTTGTCGGTTGATTGTATAGACTTGCATTGGAATTGAGATATCTAAGGTCTGCTTTCCTGTCAGACGTGCCATCAATAGACACACCTGGAAGAGGACAGGTGTTGAAAGACAGGCGCTTGCATGGATAGAGACTAGACAACGCTCTGGGATTTATGAGCGGATAGAAATTTGGATATGGGAAGCTGTTCCAGGTCAATTCATGCATGGACACAGGACTTAGGCTGGGAATACAAGCAGCAGCGCGGGATTGTGGATACTAGAATTTCTTTGAAAAGCAGAGCGAGGGGATTTTAGCTTCGAAAACGGACAGTTTGTTCATCGGGATTTCAGAGGCTTCCGCAGTTGAATGTTGCTTAGTGTGTTTTTGACGGAAGCAACTTCCCGCAAATGAGGACCCGAGGAAGCTGGGTGGGCGGGGAAGTGAGGATAAATGATATTTAGCAAGGGTATTGTCGTTACAATCGGAGATACGTATCACTTAGGCGTACGCGTCTATGATGGAGGGTAGTCGTAAAGTAAAATCAAAAGTGCTGTTCATTATTATCGTCTTGTCGAGTCTAAGAGCTCGAGGCCTGCTCTCTTATAGAGAGCATGCTCACGCTAGGCATATAGCCTAAAACACGTGATATCTAGTCCAACAGGTATCGATATGTGCAAGCTTTAATGCTCGTCTCTCATTGTCTGTTGTTTTTTGGCTGATTTTTGTCCAGACTTAAATATATATTTGGAGCGTTTGGCGAACACCCCTATTTGTTTGCCCCGCGTTTCACGTGATCCTCACACATTCCCAAAAATATTGACCTCGGTGTTCCAGGGGCTGCACATTGGGGCAATTGACTTTCTTGGCATGTAATTTTTATGCTCGTTGCGATTGGTGAGTGGTCGCATTCAGCATTTCCTGCTTTCGGGTTGCCCACCACTCAAATGCGTCGCCAAGTTTCCTGTGTATGTATCCTCGTCCGGCATTCTGTAAATGGGGATCGACATGGCCGGTACAAGGGGAGATAAGGTTCAGATAAGTAAGCACTATCATGAACCTTTCGTAGTCATACTTCCGCAAATGCTACGTTGAGATAAGAGATCGGCCACGTTCGTCGCATTCTTCCAGCTCCGCTCCTTCCATTTTGTTTGTGTCAGGTTCCTTCCAACATTCAACCTGCACTTCAAGAACTTCGACCATTGAGACTACCTAGTACCAACCATGCCGACCGATCGAACCATGCCAATTGCCGAGGGAAAGCATACTGTAGACGAAACACAGTTGCATGTAACCTCAGTTTTCACCAAGAAAGGCGAGCATGCTGTCCTCGACCACACTGCAGATGCCGATGAGGAGGTACTTGTTGCTTTGGGTTACAAGCAGGAGTTTAAACGGTAAATTCTCCACCATTCCTTCCATTGACCCTGTCTGACAATGGAAGCGACTTTACATGGATAGAGTCCTTCTCAGTTTCCTTCTCTGTGCTTGGGCTTCTCCCTTCGATCGCATCAACCCTTAGTTACAATCTTGCATATTCTGGTCAAGCAGGGTCGATATGGGGCTGGATCGTTGCCGGTATCTTGATTCAAAGTGTGGTGTTCGGAATGGCTGAGCTCTGCTCGAGCATGCCAACAGCGGGTGGTCTCTATTATGCATCGGCTGTTCTCGCACCTGAAGGTTGGGGTCCATTCGCTTCATGGGTAAGTGGTGACTTCAAAAAGTACACATAATATTCTAGGCTAACATCCCTGCAGTGCGTCGGATGGTCAAACTTTCTTGGTAAGGCACAATTCTTTCTGAGAGCGATCCTTTCTGAGGGAAACCCTTCTGAGGTAAAGTGAATTGATACTCACATCTTCTCCAGGATTTGCCACCGGGCCTTGCTCTGTCAATTATGCTATGGCCGCAATGACCATCGCAGCAGCTGAGATAGCACACCCAGATTACGTTTCTGAGACATGGCATCTCTACCTAACGTTCTTTCTTCTACTCGTCATCCAAGGGTGTTTGGCGATGAACTCCACAAAATTCTTGGGCTACATCAATCTCGTCGGTACAGCTGCAAACATGCTTGTTCTCGTGATCTTCGTTATTTGGTTGCCTGCTGGCTCTATCAATCGTCCCAGGTAGGTTCGTCGAACAGATGGTTAATCTAGCTGACATGGTCAGATTCAACGACAATCACACCGTCTGGGTCGACATCCAGAACGGCACTGAATGGCCTACAGGATGGGCATTCATCATGGGTTTCCTCTCAGTCATCTGGACAATGTCTGGCTACGATACTCCCTTCCATCTAAGCGAAGAATGCTCCAACGCAAACGTCGCAGGTCCTCGAGCCATCATCTTGACAGGACAACTAGGATTGTACCTCGGATTCGCCATCATCCTAGTTATTGCATACACGGTCAAAGATGTCACCGATGTTGTTGCCGGAGCCTACGGTCAACCGATGGCTAGTCTCTGTGTCCAGGTTTTGGGGAAGAATGCAGGACTGGCGATGTTTGCTCTGAACATCATTGCTCAATTTTTCGTTGGACAGGGCTGCACGATTGCATCTTCACGAGTTGTGTTCGCTTACTCGAGAGACGGCGCAATTCCTGGAAGCAGATGGTGGAGTAAGGTGAACTCCAGGACACATACACCTGTTAACAGCGTTTGGTTCGTCCTGGCGATTGGAGCTTTGTTGGGACTATTGATGTTCGCGAGTCCCGTGGCAATTGGTGCAGTCTTTAGTATTGGAGCGATTGCGCAGTATATTGCTTTTGTCACTCCCCTTGGACTTAAGCTGTTCTTCGCTGGAGATAAGTTCAGACCAGGCAAGTTCAATAGACAACATCTAAATGGCTTGGAGGCTGACACCAAACAAGGACCTTGGAATCTGGGCCGTTGGTCAAAGCCTGTTGGTGCAGTTGCAGTTGCCTGGCTAGCGCTTATTATTCCTGCTCTCTGCTGTGAGTCCACGCTTAACTTTCAATTCACACATAATGCATGCCAATACTGACCAACAATAGTCCCGGCGGTAAAAGGAAAGGACCTCAACGATCTGACGATGAATTACAGTAAGTCCTCAGTCAAGCTGATTTGGGATCCTACTGACGGTTCTCAGCCTGTCTCATCTATGGTGGAACTGTAAGCCTACCCCGCAATTATGAATTTTCTCCAATTGTCACTTCCCAGGTTCTGGATTTCAGAGACATCCTTACCTCTTATGGCACTCACGTACCGGTACTGATATAATCTAGATGATGTTCGCCCTGATCTACTACGCAGTCGATGCACGAAAATGGTTCAAAGGACCCCGAGTCAACGTCGAGCATCTAATTTACGGCGAAGCTGGAGAGAACAATGGATCAAATACTGACAACGTTGGAAATCTGGCAGAGAAGTCTTGAGACTGAAACAAAGCTCCTCTCTTCTTTTTTTTTAAATTCTAAAACAAGTCAGAGAAGGATGTTCGGCCGAGCGACCCCCCTTTTCATCCTAATGTCTTTGCTGAATAGCCGAGCTCGAGGCGAGGAGGATTTGTGGGTCGTAATTTTCGGGCTTTCGCGGCTCTCATCACTGTGTCTGTGGGTCACTTCAGGCTTCCGTTCGCTGAAAGCCAAGACTCCGATCGCTGAATTTTGGAGCATCCACAGTCTCTTCCTTACACCTCGTGCTTCACCTCTAAGCACAGTACATAGTCACAGATACATATAGGAATAGAAACATGATTACCTTGGGCGGACGAGACCTTGATCTCTTGTCCTACCATTGGAAGATTGTAGATGTGCTGGGATGTATGTGTCACTCTTGTGTGGCGTGGTTCAGGCTTCAATCACTAAACCCCCAGCGTTCTTCAGGGCCTTCCTCGCTAATCATCCCTCCTTAAAACGCGCGAGAAAACCCCCGCTAAAATCGGCAAAAAAATCAACCACACTTTCCACCCCTACCTCAAAAATATCCTTTCTAAAAAAAAGTTCAATGGAATGAAAAAGCAAAAACATAAACCCTCGATATCGAGGTGGGTCTATGAAAATCCCTCGGTGTCGTTCGGGATTTTTTTTCGTTCGTTATAGCGTGTGCTCTCGCTTTTGAGCTCGGGCCAGGCGATTTCTTCTCTTTCCATCGTGCACCGGCTCAGTGACCTGAACCACCAAGCCTGGTGGCATGCTTCTGGCCGGATGTTGAAGAGAAAATGCTTATTTAAATTTACAAGACGTTGATGGGGAGGTGTTGGATTTGGCGGGCAGTTTGGAGAAAAGTGGGACCGCGGTCATTGCGAGGAAAGGGATCGGTGCAAGCGGCTCAACTTCGAAGAGAGTAAAAGTGGTAGCTGGTTTGTTCTAATCATCGATTCCTTCATCAAGGTTCTTGCCGTGCTTTTACTTGGGATGGTGACTCAATGAACAAATCGCTATTTTGATTTGGAATCTTCGATGTTCAATTCTGGGCACCTTGACAAGCAGGATCGCATCATCACTTTCGATGTTTGGGGGATACGGTCGGTATACGGCTCAGTCAATACTACCAGAAGTTTGAAGAATTTTCAATGTATCCTATGCTGCAATTCTCGTCGTGTTAACCTCAATCTCGCAAACCCAGTCAATTCCTTCGCGGACCAATGAAGCTAGCCAAAGACGATGTTGTATGTCGGCTTCGTGCTCTCCCACCACTCAACAACAAACCTGCCATCCTCAAAGTCAAGTCCGCAAAACTCCTCCCAAAAGTTCCAAGCGGGAGGCTCAACAGTACTGCACCTATTCTTGCACTTCCAGCCAAGCTCTTGTGTCCAGTCCATCGTTTCTCCCTTCGCAGCAACCCAAGACCACATCTCCGCCTCCTCATACGGATTATTCTGTCTAATCCCGGCATACAACATACCCTTGAACTCTCCTTGAACTCCAGTTCTTTGTAGGATCCTCTTATTCACCCCATTCAGAAGTCTCTTGCGCCACGGATTGTTTAGACCGTAGGTAGGGATCTCGACTTTGACTTTCGAAAGTTGGCTGCAGCCCTGCAGGAAGAACGGGAATTGAGTTATGAAGTCTTCCATATCGGAGGGACTGACGTCGTTGCTGAGGTCGATGTAGAGTTGAACTGAACGGAGGTTCGTCATGCCGGGGAATTGCTTCGCGAAATAGGTAGGCTTTTCGGTGGTGCGGTAGTCTGGATCAGTCATTTAAACTTAACAAGGACGGGACCGCTAACATACCTGAGCTCAATCACAGCTCTGCCAATGATTGCCATTTCCTCTTTGTTAAAGCCAGCCACCTGTCGTCCAGGAGAAGGGTAGCATGGCTTCAGTAGGACGGTAGTGTTCATCTTCGCGTACCATTGTAGTACATGCGCATGGCTTCGCGGTAGCGATCGAAGAGCAATCACAAGGTCTGGCATTTCACCTCTGTAGCAGAAATACCCATTGCCAGGGCCGTGTGCTCCTTGCTGTCTGCCAACTTCATCGAATATTTGCTCGCGGATTTCGAAAGGAGGGTCGTCCCAGCGGAAGATGGTCTCATCGCGGTGATGCGGTTTCGTGTTGCAATTTCCCATGTTGAGAGGGGAGACTGGACGACTGGTGGGCGTGGAAAGTGTTGTTGTAGCTTCCGCGATCTTTTGAGAACGGGGATCAAAGCCTAGAACTGTTTTGCGCATGGTGTGTTGAGGTTTGGTTGTGGTGTTGACAGAAAAAGGAAGGTGGGAAGGTGTTGCCCTTTGTAGAGAACTTGAGTGCGGTGGGTGTCACCTTCAAAATTAGACGAAGAATCTTCCTTATGCATGTTTATCAAACCTCTGACAAAACATTTAATATTTGTTTTTTTGTTGATGCAATATGCTCATCTGAATGTCCCTTCCTCAACCCCGACCAATCGCAAGTCCGCCCACCACTCCACCCCGCTCCGCTCCTCTCATCCTTCCACCTTCTTGATCCCCTCGTCATCCATAGTCAATTTCGCATCATTAAAATCATTAGATGTCGGCAGTTCGATATGAATATTCGACGCCGTTGCCATCGCCATCTCTACATCTTCCGCAGTGATCTCAAGAACATGGCCGCCTGCGCTCCGATCTTTGGCAATGAAGTGCAAGTGCTCTCCTGCAACCGAGAATCCTTGCCACGACTTTGGACTCCTGAACCCAACGACTGTCCCTTCAATATCATTGTACGAATTCACGTACTGCTTGTCTCCCAACTCAGAGAGTGGCTGTCCCTTATATTCCTGGCCCTTCACCGTCCTCGCCTTGATAATCTTGAAATGTCCCGTGATCCGATAGGTCATGAAGAGATTTTTCGAGTGGTTGTTAACAATGTCGAGCTCTCGGTCTATCGCTGTCTTATCTTCCAGCTTCACTTTCTTCGTAATTTGGGGCACGAAGTTTGTCGTGATGCCAAATGGGATCTGGTCCTCCAGATCTGCTTCTCGTACTCGGCCTTCTGATTGAAGCTGGTAGACTTTTCCGTCTAGGGACAGCAGTTCGCCGTCCATTCGCACGAAGGTTCCAAGTCCTTGATTTCCTTTCGAGAGAAACTTCTTGACGGTGATGCCATTTTCCGAGACTCCGTCCATCAAGGCATTGAGAAGCGAGTACTGATACAAGTGGTTGTCCTCCATAGTTGCCGATTTTGGAAGCAAAGCTAAGCCTTCTGTTTAACTGTCTAATATTAGAAGGTACAATAAAGACTGGATGGATTTTAGATACCTTTTATAGAAATCGTGGAAAGGAGCTGTCGGAAGTGAGGCACGTGAGGAATGCTCAGTGGCGTTTCTTCTCGGATGGCCGACCTAGAAGTCGAACAATTGACCTAAGCCTTAAGGTAACAGGGGTTGCGATGCCTCGTAACTGATTAGAGTCTTTTAACCTCAACTATTTTGAGGGATGCGAACATCGAAACCTTCACGGATGCTGCGGTGAAAATATGTGGATGGGTTACATAATCGCCTCAATGACATCACTACCTCAACATCCTCTTAAACTCAAAATCTTCAAACTTCCTCAACAGACCATCTATTTACGTATTCTGTCTTTGTCCTCTACTTCAGCCGACTACTCATCAATCGGTAGACCTATTCTTGAGATCCCTGGACGGCGAACGCAAGTGGCGAAGGAGGCAGTCACTACCGAACATCGTCAATACAGTACTTCCCCAAAAGTTTTGTGGAGCTGGGAAATCTTCACGTCTCACCGCTTTCTTCCAAAAATTCTTTCTCCATTTGAAGATCACTTGAAACCCCACGACAATGGCACCCGACGAGCAGAAGGTGGCCAAAATCGTTGTTCAGAGCTTGTACAATGCTGGAGTACGAGTCTGCTTTGGAATTCCAGGAGCAAAAGTGGATGCAATTTTCGACACTCTCGAGGATCATCCGGAGATCCATTTGGTCGTATGTAGACACGAACAGAATGCAGCAATGATGGCAGCTGCAGTTGGACGGATCAGTGGAATACCAGGAGTATGCATTGCGACATCTGGTCCAGGAGCAAGCAATCTTACCACGGGACTCGTTACCGCGACCACAGAAGGAGATCCTGTTGTTGCAATTGTTGGATCAGTCCCAAGAGCGATGACGACCAAACATACTCATCAATCTATGAGAGCATTGGATATTTTGGCTCCAGCTACCAAGACTGCGACGAACATCGAAGTGGAGGACCAAGCAGCTGAAGTGGTCTTGGCTGCTTTTAGAGCAGCATCAACGTCCCCCAAAGGTGCGACGGTTGTCTCGATTCCAATGGATGTGGCGGCGGGGAAATCGAGCATTACGGCATTCCCACCAGCTGCATTCCCAGCTCCACTGTTCGGTTCAGCACCTAAAATAGAGCTCGACAAGGTAGCTCGGATGATTGAGAACGCAAAACTTCCAGTTCTGTTTCTCGGAATGAGAGCCAGCAGCGTGAAGGTCGTCAATCACGTTCGAAAATTCCTCGCGAAGCATCCAATCCCTGTCGTGGAGACCTTCCAAGCCGCAGGAGCTGTGCCATATGACCTCAAGCATATTTTTTACGGACGTGTCGGACTTTTCAGAAACCAGACTGGTGATAGACTTCTTGCAAAGTCAGACCTCATCTTGACAATTGGGTACGATCCAACAGAATACAACGCCAACCAGTGGAATCCGAACGCCGATCTGAACATCATTCACATGGACTACACGTCTTGCGACTACGAGAAATTCTATCATCCATCCATCGAACTTCTAGGTTCTGTCATGGAAAACGTCTTATACTTGACAGAGAACATTAAGGATATCCAAGACCCGAATCAATCTGAGTTCTGCAAAAGATTGGCTTCGGATTTCGTTGCGTGGCAGTCCCGAAAAGAGGTCACACGAGAGTCAGGACTCGTCCACCCCCTCCACTTCGTTTCTGTTCTGCAAAAAAATGTCACAAAAGACACGACCGTCATCTCCGACGTTGGAACTGTCTACATCTACATAATGCGCTACTTCTTCGCCTACGAACCCCGCAAACTCCTCTGCTCCAACGGCCAACAAACCCTCGGCGTCGGCCTCCCCTGGGCAATCGGCGCGTCCTTGATCCAATCCCCACCTTGTTCACAAAAAGTAGTGTCCCTATCCGGAGACGGAGGCTTCATGTTCTCATCCCAAGAAATGTCCACCGCTGTTCTGCAAAAATGCAACATCACGCATTTCATCTGGAATGATGAAGCTTATAATATGGTGGAGTTTCAGGAGGAGATGAAGTATGGGAGAAGTAGTGGGGTTAAGTTGGGTGGGGTGGATTTTGTGAAGTTTGCTGAGAGCTTTGGGGCGAAGGGTTTTAGGATCGAGGATTCGAGTGAGGTGGAGAGGGTGGTCAAGGAGGCGTTGGCGTATGAGGGGGTGAGCTTGGTGGATGTTAAGATTGATTATAGCGGTGTGAGTGAGTTGGCGAAGGACTTGATTTCTGAGGAGTTCAACTAGATGGAACAGTACAGTAGAGCCGTCAGAGCCACGTCGCACCTCATCTGCTCGCGATAATCACGACCAAAATTATTTACTTCCGAAATCTCAGCCGTGTTTCTCCCAGTCTCCTCCAACAATGGCCCCAACTTCCAAGGACATTGAAACATGATACCAATGGATGTCACGGAGATTAAGTTCCCAGTGCTTGACCGCAGGCAGGCAACCATCCGCGTCCACCTCCCACCGTCAATGTTCCGGATATTGAGGGGCATTTGATAATGATACCAATGAAAGCCCTCGACAACGAAGGCACCGTTTTTCGAACACCAGTTTACCCCTGCAGTTGGCAAAGAAGCTCCAATGTCCGGGCCACTTTGGGTGTTTCCGATATTCCCAACCGAGTTCCTGCGTCCAATCCATATATCCTCGGTTCAGCTCTCCAGACTCATGTTTTATCTCCTCTTTTATCGCACCAGTCCTCCAAAAGCTCTCGTGCTGGTTATGTTTTAGTCTTTGAACGTGAGTAGCGGTTTTTACATGGGCTAAAGGTGAGCAAACTTGAGTAGAGCTTGAGCATGCCTGAGCACACCTGAGCATAGCTTGGGCATCCTAAGCTCGCCCTGAGTTGTCATAGTGCGGGACCCATTTTAGTGCGCTGTGCACACCGGCTACAGTTGCCCTACCGGATTTCCGACTATGGCTGCAAACTGAACCCACAGCCTTGACTCCAGTTACAAGACATGTCGCTAGGAGTGACAGTGAGAGACGTGTTTCTAGTTCTCTGCTGCATGGACCTCAGTTACATATACTCTGTCACACCTCTTAGGCACCTCTTAGGGTTGGATATTTGTTGACCACATAAAAGCCTAAAGGCTGCATTTACAATACAATTTTTCTTTCCTGGCACAGCTTCCGATATGAATCCACAGCGAACTCCAGAAGAACTAGCCTAAAGTGTCTGAGGCTTTTTATCAGAGAGAAGAATCAATTTAGCGAATCCACCCACAAGAAAAATGAACTTCATCGTTGTGAGCTTTTGACAACTTAGGGCTGGAAGTCAAACACATACCGCTTGATCTATTGTCTTGATATTTCCTGGTAGTCCCACATACGTGTCACCGTCATAAAAACATCGAAGCGCATGTAACGAGAACCCGCGGAAAACCCCCGTTGAGAAGATATCGTTGAAGAACCTAGAGTCAAGTTATTATATACTCCCCTGAAGGATTTACTTAGTCAAGCAAGCTTACAAGCCTTTGAAGGGTCCAGTTGGGTCTGTCCTCTCTTTCAGAACCATCTCCTCGCCTTCGAAACTAGTAAAGCTGTGAACATGCCATCTTGGAATGAACACCGGCTTGTCTCCAGCTGCGAGTATAGTTGTTTTCCCCTCAACCGTCACTGCAGCACGGCCTTTAGTTAATGTAAAAATTTCATCATGATACTGCTTATGGTTAGCTCGCACTTCGCCCAAAAATGCAACTTGTAAACTCTACCTTGTGCCAATGAGGAGGGATAAAGAACAGATCAGAGCCGGGCTTTCCATCATACGACGTCTCTGACCAAAATTTCTCAATGGAATCTCCGGGCGCGTCATGATCGGCGAAAAGGCGGATTGCACAACCCTAGCTACACAGTTAGATGGAGTCGGATATGTTGCAGATAGGGCAGCTAGGGAGTGAGCATACCTTGCCAGCAGGAATTAATTTGAGTAGCTCGACTCTAGGCATGGCAACGTCTTGAGCAGCTGAGGTTTCGCGTTCCTGTCCTATGATCCCTAACGAAGAACGAAGAACGAGGTGAACTGTAATCAAATAGATCTGAACTTGGCTGCTAGAGACTTAAGAGAGTAATGAACAAACGCACCGGTACAGCACAGCCCCCTCGTTCTTCACCCCAGTAGTCTCTTCGAAACAACCCTTTGAAACCCTTCCCCGAAAGGGAATGCGGCAAGTGAGTATTCATAATCCGTGAGATTTCTTGACCGGCTGATTCCGTGCAACAGGGATGCGTCCCCAGACTGGACCTCGGACGTTTGTCAACTATTGGATCTTGGCAGATTAAACTTTTTGATCGGCATTTGAGTGCCGTTCCTGACCACGGACCGGCTTCCCCGTACATCTCGGCTGAAGCCAAACTCCGATAAAACCGACGATACCTGCAACGGACAATTATCAAAGGCCGACACCCCGAGCACTTGCAAGAGGAGCCTTGACGACCTAGGATCAAATGAGGGTCCAAATGGGGATCCAAACGGTGGAATGCATCCAGAGCTGCAATCAAGCTAAATAATGTGCTGCCAAGTGATTAGCCAATCTCCTTTACCGTTGAAGCTCAACTTTAAGGTCTTCGGAAATATACTCGGTCACTTTCACATATGAGACAATGCGAGCCTTGGCAACTTTAAGTAACGAGATGTTCAATAAGGAGGCTCGTAATAAAGTTAGAAATTCCTTAATATAAAGCTAAGTTATATGATGTTGCCCCCAATTTTGCATGCCTAAGGTCTGCTTGAAGATTGCTTCTCAACTCATCTTTGTTATACCATACTTCATCAGCGGAGACTCCGTAAACACTGCCCAGTCATGCACCGTCAAAGCAGTGTTCAAGGAAAGATTAACTTCCTCTGTACCTCTCTTGATCATCTCTTTAGTATAATCTGCAATGAAGACGTCTTTCTTGCCCTGCTCTATCTTTAGCCTCGCTACAGCAGCGACGAAGTTTGAAGCATCAAGGATACAGTGATTGAGACCTTGACCACGATCTAGCTGCAGTTAGTATCAGTCCATTTGATTTTGATTTTGATACGCCAAACTTACGTGGTGGAAGTGGATGGGCAGCGTCTCCACAAAGAGTGATCCTGCCTTGATGATTTTCAAACGGCATCGGCACCCAATACGCTATTGGATCAATGTTAATGATCGTATCATCCGGCATCCAAAGATTAGCAGATCGGAAAGGTTCTGATAACTGGCTGGCAGCTCTTTTGACCCTTGCTATTCGCTCTTCATTGCTCAAGCTGGTATCTCGTTGTCCCAACCAAGACGATCCTACTTGAAAGGACCAGGTCTCAGGTTTGTCTGAATCGGGCTTGTCTTGGACTGAATCATGATCAGTAATTTGTCAGTGGTTCATCATAGCGAGGTTGGATCCATACTAGCTAAGAAGCTGAATATGCCATTTGGGTTGTATCCAAAATAATTTTGTGGATGTCCCGAGTTCAAAAACAGCGCTTTCTTCGCATCTCCGTACTTGACGATAGACATGTTATAGACAATATCTAAAGGAGTGCTCCTAGCCTTTTCAGTCCCAAGTAAGATCTCCCGAACTTTCGATTTCGGACCATCGGCACCCACGAGCACATCTCCATAGTACGTTGATCCATCAGCAAAGTGCGCGGTGAGACCTTCGTCTGATTCGTAAGTAATGTCATCAAGGGTCTTTTCCCAAAGCACTTCAATGCCCTCTGCACACAAAGTCCGGAGTTTTTTCCTCGACACTCGCTTTAGGTTCGGTGTAGATATCGTTTTGAGCACGTCGCCATTCTCGCTGTTCCTGAGTTCAATAGTATGATCGGGGCCTGTAACAAGTCCAGGATCGCATTGAGCTTCGAACAAACGATTGGAAAGGTCCGTAGGAAGGAGTTTCTCTAATATCGGTATGGACCAGTGAATTCCTAAGGTCCACTCTCTCGGCCGACTTATTCCTGGAGTTTCTGCATCAAATATTGTGTATCCAACACCAGCCTAGAATTGAGTGTTATCTACCAACTCCTAGTATCGTGTTTTGGAATTGAGAGAGAGACCTTCTTCAGACCTTGTGCGATCAGCAGACCTGTTATTCCGGCGCCTACGATGAGAACTTGGGGGCCAGCAACGCTTTTCATCTGGTCGTAATTCATTGTCCTTCAAGAATACCACCTTCTAGGCGGTATTGTTTTTGAAACTCTGACAAAATTGGAAGAGGCCTAAGTGGGTGAAAGGTGGGAAGGGGCTTCACGGCATTCATATGACTACCATTGACTTGGAAGACGATTTTAAAGACGGTGCAGGTGTTGCTGCGTTGTTCGGCGAAGATGCGGGGTCGTCAGTGCCAGGCCTCTGCCGGGTGAAAGCTGTGCGGGCTATGCCGCTGGGGGAGTTGCAGTTTGCATCCGCGAGATGGAACTGCAGGCTGCAGTGTAACCTTCAAATTCCGAATTCGGCACCCCGCCAAATTTTTCAACCCCTGTAGTGGGATCCGAACGGTTTTATACTGATTCTTCAGCCCTCCCGCTTATCCACGTTTCCAAGCTTCTTTTTCTCAACCGCCGTTCCTGCCATCCCCAACGTTTCACATCACCACAATCATGGTGTCTACTTTGGAACTTTTATCAAAATACAGAGCCTCTGTCGGAGTCGCGACGGTAGCAAGCACTGCTTTTGCGTTATTTGGCTATGATACCACGATTGCTGGTGGGGTCATTGCCCTCAAAAGGTCATCTTGAAGTCTTGGCAGATTAGCCTCACTAACGGGTTTGCAGTTTTCAGGTCGAGTTCAAGCTCTCAACAAATGCGGTCAAATCTGCGGATGTCTCATCGAACGTCGTCGCTCTGCTGAATTCCGGAGCTTTCTTTGGAGCCTTAGTTCCAGCTCTTTTATCTCGATATGTTGGTCGCAAACTGCTGATGACTATCGCTGCTTGTTTCATGCTTATTGGCGGCACTCTTCAGACCTCTGCTCAACCACCATCCATTTCTATGATCTATGGTGGCCGAGTCATCTCTGGGTTTGGAGTTGGGATAGCCAGTTCCCTCACTCCCATGTATATCGCAGAGACTGCACCGAAACAACTTCGTGGGCTTCTCATGTCTTTTACTGAGCTGTCCTTGGTCGGTGGAAGTATGGTGGCCTACTGGACCGTGTATGGTTGTTCTCTGCATCTCAAACCTACGAGCAAGCAATGGCGAGTCCCTTTAAGTCTCCAGATCATCATTGGAACAGTCATTCTGGCCGGATCATTCATCATCGTCGAGTCTCCTCGCTGTATGTGAAACTACTCCCTTCATTTGAACGTATGTTCGGAGACGGACTCTTTGCGAGTGATGCAAGCTCCGCTCCTCGGCTACTCAGCTCCTAAATCATACTTCAAATCTCATACTGATCTATCTATAGGGTTGGCGAAGCAGAATCGGTGGGATGAAGCTACTCATGCTTTGCAATGGCTCAGGGGTGCTTCATCATGTGAAGAAGTGAAAGCTGAGCTCGCTGAGATCCACGCTCAGATCGAGGAGGAGATCAGGGCAACATCTGGGCGATCCATCAAAGAGCTTTTTCGACGGCAGAATTTCTTCCGCTTACTCTGGGCTTGTGGGATCATGATTCTTGCTGTCGGGACTGGTCAAACTGCTATTTTGTATTATGCTCCCACGGTATTCAAGCAAATCGGCTTCACAGGCCAAAATCCAGGACTTCTCGCCAGTGGGGTGTTCACGGTCGTCAAAGTCGTCGTCACGATTGTGTTTCTTACACTGGTGGTTCAGAACTTTAAGCGAAAGTACTTACTGCTGTTCGGGAGTGCCTTGATGTCTATTATGCTGTTCACGCTAGGGGCATTACTGAAGACCCATCCTCCCGTTACCGGACATTCGGCAAATAATAGCTCGAGTGGGAGAGCAATGGTGTGTCTTTTTATCTACACTGAGAGACAATGCTGACTTGTGTAGATGGCCACTATCTACATTTATATTATTGGATTTACCTTGTCTTGGGGACCTCTCAGCTGGGTTTACGTTGGAGAGTAAGTTATTCACCTTGTTCTTTGAACTCGGCTAATTTTTAAGAATTTTTCCCACTCGGATCCGCGATTATGGCATGGCCACTGCTGTTATGGTTATCTGGTTCTTTAATTTCGTGATTTCGAAATGGACACCATTAATCTTTTTGCATCTCACCTGGAAGACTTGGATGGTGCGTTGCGGTCCACTTCAGGAATTTCGCTAACGTGAACAGCTCTTTGGGATCTTTAACGCTCTTGGCTTCATCTTTGCTATCTTCCTGCCAGAGACGAAGGGATTGTCACTTGAGGAGATGGATGTTTTGTTTAGAGTAGTGGACGAGTCAACTCGCCGTTTGGACATTGAGGAGCATCTCGGTGTGACGACGGAGAGGACTATTTCAGCTGTGGAGAAAGGAATGTAGGCTGGGGTTTGATGTAGAGTCGTGACTATTGAATCAAGGAACTTGGTCCCAACATTGGTGCAGATCTCAACTAAGGAACCTCATGGTAAGCAAGAGATTCTGGCGAGCTGCACTGTCAGGCAGAAGCGCTGCGACCGGATAAATCCCGCCCACATTTATTGAGCGTCTTCCAACGCGGGGTATATGACCGATTAAAGCCAGTTTTGGGTGCCAAGAACGAGGATGTCTTCCGGGGTCTCTGCATGGGCCACTCGGCGCCTGCAGGCGACAGGTTTCTATTTTGCGCGATGCGCACAGCTAGCCATTAGTAAGCCATGAGGCCCCCAGGGCTTCAATGGATGACACTCGATCTATTAAAAGTGTTAGAAGGATGCCCTATCTCGAGGAGCAGCTTGACGACGGCCTCGGGCCTTGAATAAGAATCAGTCGCATGAAATTTGGCAAATTTGGGAAATGCGATGATGCATGACCAGCGTATCCAGAACAATTCAAGACAATAGAGATGTGATAGCAGCTTCTTGATGCTTTGTAACAATATCTTTGGCCGAACAAATCATTACGCTGTCAAAGAGTTGGAGAACGTGGGAGTATGACTTAGGCAACCCACGGAACACAACCAACTACCATACTACCATGGGTGTCAACGCAAAGAATCGGATATCCGAGTACCCTGAAGTTCAGCATCAAGTTTAATTGAAATTAAGCGGTTCGATACAGGAACAGCGGCTCTCTTTCACCTGTCACGTTGCTGCGTTTAGATCCGCGCTAGTGATGAGGCGTCGAGAAAGCGCGTCGTCCTCGACCTCGATCTCTCCGAACTCCACAACTTACGACACACCGTTCAATGATGTGGGAAACCATCACGCGAGTTCTAGCGGTGTTTCGCCCTGACAACATCTCATTGAAGTGCAGACCCTCATCCAAATGCAAATCTTCATCGAAGCACAAGTCCTCGTCCAAGCGCCAATCCTCATGGAAGCGCCATGAGCACATCCCCGCCCTGGACATAGGCCGACCTTCATTTCCTTGGGATAGGCTTCCTTACGAGCTACGAGAGCGGATCTTTGAACTCCTTGAACTCGATTCTGGCTGGTTCTGGGAGTCTACCAGCTACTTCAAGTGGAAAGGCGAAGTGCCGGCTTTGCTCATCGCTCTTGAGCTTTTGCCAGTCTCCTACGAGCATGGTCTAGAATTCTTTGGCAAATGCAACTCTATCTTTCATCTGAACATTCCTTACCGGTGCAACATAAACCAAATGAATGCCAAAGAGTTGCAAACTGTGACGAGGCTAGATATCGATCTCAGGTAAGGATACTCGAACAAGTCATATCGTCGACAATTGCTAACCAGCTGTATCAGTGAGACACTCTACTGTATGACGAAACGCCAGTCAGGAGTTGGATACCAATGCAAGTGGCAGAAGCCAGATTTGTTCACGTCAACTTTACTCTCAGCCACGAATCTTCGAGAAATCAACCTTCGACTCACATCTGAGGGAGAATCACTCTCTGGGTACGATTACATCCGTGGTAGTAGCCCCTTGGGCACCATTGATTTCTTATCCTTCCATACCGAATTCCCTTTCTGGCTTGAAGGTTGCCGTGGCCTTTCAAAATTCACTGTCGAGCTATCACGCCAAGGCTGGAGAGTTTTGGAAACTAGTCGGAGACGAATCTTGAAGGGCATGTTGGAGTGAATATACAACAAGACGGGAGTCTGGGGCAGGTTTGAGCATGACTACTACTCGACAAGAGTTGAGCCAAGGTATGGTATGATAGAAAGTCATCGGTTCTTTCTGGGGCGCAAGGAAAGATATAGACATTCAATTGGGACTGAGAAGTGGGTTTGGGAAGCTCCGTCTGGGCACTTTATGGACTGTACTCAGGGCTTGGGTGTACGGTGGAAGACTGTAGAAGAACACTTGCGTGAAAGATCATGGGACTTCTACGAGGATGCCAGTGTCCGGCTTGAATTGAGAGATGATGGTATGTTTACACTTCAAGACTGCTTGGAATTACTAGGCCGACGGGATCCATGGATATCATAGACCAGAAATGGGAGTGTATAGCAAAGGTAGCAGACTTGAGGTGCGTTGTCATTAATGGGGAACCAAGTGATGTACAGTAGTTTATGCAAAGCAAGGGCTAGCATGATACGAACGCTAACCACATTTCATTCACATCAATCGCCAAGAACCTCTCGTCTGAACTTATTTCTCGGTGCAAGTGTTGTAAACATGAGCGTGTTCTACAAGTGTGATTACGTGCGCAAATATATTTCAAACTCAATTGCCTTGAAAGTTCGGAACAACGAAGACCTTTCAAAGAAGCTCAATGCCAACGTATTAGGTACACCCACTTGATTGTGTGAAGATTCTCCATCTCTCCAACCTCGGTGAATTATCCCCACGCATTCTTAGGCTAGGGTATGGAAAGAATGTTCCTCAAGTTTGAGTACACTAAGTTGTCGTAGCCGGCTCCGGAGAATTCTCATCCCCGTGAGTCCGCTTCTAATCTTGCGACACAATTCCGCCTCGTGTGATTTCCTCATCGACCAAGGATAGGACCTAAGACATGAAAATCCAAAACAGCCTCTCCACTTCTGCCTCCAACATTAACATTACCAGCTAATAAAGCTTCTGCAAAGCCAAGCGAAACCCAAGATAATACTCCACCTAATAAGGTGGTCAATATGAGGCTAGCTATAAGCGTTGTACGTCGCGTCATGAGCCCAGAGCCCTAGTCATAGCCCCATCAGCCCGGTGAGATACTTATTCCCCTCTCAGCTGCCACGAATCGTGCAGTCCATGTTGAATCAAGCCCGGATTCTGCTCCATTGCCCTAAAATCAACCTCACTGTTAGAATTTGGGAGCAAAGCGAAGGCAAAGGCGCTGCCTTGAAGCAAAAGGGGTGGGGCAGGAGCTGTCTCGTCAAAGAACTTACTGCAGAAGAATATCTCGGCAGGACCAAGTCTTGCTCCGCACCTGCATCCAAGAGCAGATTCACGCAATCAGTTAGTCTATTCGAGCCAGAGCATACTAGCACCAGCAGCGGTGAAAAGCAACGATATGTGAGATTCGGGTCAGCCTTCCAGAAGAGTAGCTCTTTGATAACGTCAAGCTGGTTCTGTGCCCAATCGTCCTCATCGCGGTCGTCATCGTCATCGTCATCGATTTCCTTGTATTTAGTCAAAAACTGGCTGCCGAATCGGACACGCCCTGCACATGCTGCAATGAGAGGAGTTCCAAAAGTGGTTTCTTCTGCTATTGCGTTGACCTGAGCCCCACTTTCGAGTAATGTCCTCAATGCTGCCGGTTGGGCTAACGAAGCAGTGGCTAATAATGCTGAGCCATAGAAACTCCCAGGGATGATTGTGTGTGGATCAGCTCCACTCTTCAAGAAGTAGGGGATAGTTGAAGGCAGGCTAGGGATAATCATGCTAATGATATTGCCCCAGAATGATCCTGGGAGAGCTAGGTTTGGCGGCGAATGTAAAAAGGAATTTGGGATACAGTCAGCTGCCGCCGGGTTTAGTCTTAGTATTTGAAGTGGAGAAGGCTGAGAGCCCCCGTGTTCAAGCAGCCAGTTTTGAATCTTCCAGCGGTTTTTGAAGATAAGTTGTGTTGCAATATAAGCTGTTGGGTATGTCCCAGTTACCTCCTTGTTAACATCCACACCATTTGCTACTAGTAGCTCCAAGACGTGTTTGCTGTGGTGAGTGGCTGCAGCAATGAAAGGGCTGCCACAAAAAAAGTCTGCTTCATCGAATGACGGTCCCGATATCATAGTGTCTTCCCACATTCTTTGACGGAAAAACGCAGAAGGCCACGATTCCCCCCTCCCAATCACTAGTGATTCAATATCCGAGGAGGATACCTTCGGGTTAGGGGCCGGATAAGTGATGTCCGGATTTGCGCCATTTTGTAGAAGACGCTGGACAATGACGTCCGCGTCGTCCCATCCATCAGCTGCAGCAGCAAGTAGAGGACACCAATACTGCACACCGGGAATCAATTGGTTTACGTCGTGACCACGACCTATAAAGAAATCTACCAGACTCTCATCCCCTGACGCACAAGCCGCAGCCAGACAGCTCCCATAATTTCCTGCATGCTCAGGATATTCATCTGCACCTTTTTGAAGAAGCTTTTGGACAAGTCCCAGCTGGCCTGACGCACACGCAGCTACAAGGGCGCAACCAAACTGTCGCAACTTGTCGGTAGGGTCGGTCTTGTTGTGTCTTTCGTAGGTAAGATCCATATGGTAATTAACATCCACGCCATGTTCCAACAGTATCTCGATTAAATCGCCCCATTCCGACTGATGGTACTTCTGGGAGCACGCAAGGATAAGACATTTTGCCCATGATTCCGGCTTAGTAGATAAGCTTTGATACTTCTCACGTCCAAGAAGTATCTTGGCAATTGCAGGATACTCCGCAAGTGTGGCTGCTAATTCAGGAAAGGACCAGTCCACGTTCGAATGCCCCTCAACGTCACAACGCGCACCATGTTCCAAAAGAAAATCGACTGTTTGGGTCCCTCCCATTGCCGCAGCGGCTATAAGTGGGGTGCCAAAATTGTCCGAGCCGACGTATACATTGATGTCTTCGAGGATGTGAGCAGCATTTAGTTTCTCCAGGATCCCTTGAACTCGTTTCAGGTCCTCGGTCTCACCCCAGGGAGAACAATTTCGAGCTAGGCCTAAGAGAGGGCTTCCAACTCCACCGTCGCCGCGGTAGTGGCTAAATTTGGGAGCTCTGAGAGTCGTCTTGATTATCAGTCTTGGATCAGCACCATAATCGAGCAAAAGCCTCAAAATCTCCATAGAACTCGGCCCACGAATGTCCTTCAACAGAGCGATTAGCGGCGTTTCAAGGCCATTGATCTTTGTATTGGGATCTGCCCCTTTTCGTAGCAATAATTGGAGTATTTCTGGCCTCGGAAACTTCACAGCGGATATGAGTGCCTTATCTGGGTTTGCACCTTTGTCAAGCCAGAAAGCCGCCTCATCCAAGTTAGCGCATCCGCAGAGAGTATCGTCAAGGTAGTCCTGTCTTGGCTTGATTGGCTTGCTTGGTTGTTCGTCATCCAGAAGCCATAAGAGAAATTCCCAATACTGGTTGCAGGTTCCTTCGTTGGAAGAAGCTCTTGAAGTTACCATGGAAAAGGCAGACCCGTGGGCCGAGCTATCGAGAAAGGGATCCATTCCATGCTCTACCAGGATCTGAGCTACCTCCAGCTTTCCAGCAGAAACTGATGCTAGTAGAGCATTTCCATCCCAGTCATCCCTGTCAGGGGTGCTCACTGAAAGTTTATCGTCTTCAAGTACCTCAAGCGTTAGTTGCTCCTGGCAAAGCTCGGCCCATCTGATGTTTACTGATCGAACCAGCTTGTCGGCCCCGGCGTAGAGAAGTGACTCGGCTCGCCACAGTGGTATCGTCACGGCTGGTGTGGGCACATATTCCAAAAGGAGCAAGATGCAGGCCTTTTGGCCATGCTTCGCAGCGCAGTACAGTGCCTGTTGGAAAATTTCCTCTTTATCTCGTGGTGTGAAGGTGTTATCCCCTTCTACCATACGAACAAGACTCCTAGCGGTACTCTCATTCCCAACTGCGGCACTTAGTGCGAGTATAAGTGAGAGCAAGTGTCCTTGCAGAGACGTCTTGCCTCCAATCGTACCTGGTACGTCTAAACATCGGCGCAGTTCATTCATGAGGTAGTCAGTCGATGGAGAATTTCTGGACCCGATGGCTACTATAATTCCAAAGCCAAGCGGTTGAAGAATCTCGCGCAACACTTCGCGGGGATAAGGTTCTGATTCGGATTTCAGACCATGGCCCTGCCCCCTTTTATCTCGCAGAATTTCTTTCAAGAATCCCACCGCACCCGCAGCTGCGAAACATGACACTGGAGACCATAAGGATGCATCCAGTGAGTGAACATCAATTCCCTCAACTAGTAGGCTCCAGCCCAGTGAGGGCAATTCGTATAGGAAAGCTTTGGATAGGATGCTTGATTTGTGGTCCAGGCCGAGGTATTCATGAGTCTCGCCGTCTTCGGATTCATGACTGAACCAGTAACTGGGATATCTCTCGTTTGCAGGATATTGGAGGCGGCATTTGTTCACAAATTCCGCGTTGGCGTGGTAATTGCCTAGAGACGTCGGATCTCGAAACTTTTCCAGAACAAATGGTAGGTGGTCTTGTTCAGTGCCAGATGTCCGCAAATGCTCAAAGAATCCGGTAATGCAGTAATCGAGAAAATCCCACAGATCATAATCCAATCCAGGTTCAGAATTGTCACTCTCCCAATTAGCTTGCAACTTCTCGAAAATTGGGGATGTTGCATGTGTGAGACAAGCCTTTGCCAAGGTTTGCTGAACCCACGGTGAGGGCAAGTAGAAATCAAGCGCGCCAGGTGTATCGAGGAATTGCTTTACGGTAGCATGAGCAAGGCTGATCACCGGGCTGTTTGCCCAGCTTCGACCCATTATCTCTGGGAAAGTTGGCTGGATGATGACCAGACTTCTACAGATCCCCACAATGGAGTCGATGTTGAAAGGCGGATCATCCTCAAACGAGTTCAAATCTATAGCAATAGCTTCCTTCAACATTCCCTTTGTGATTGGTCTAACCGATCCGGCAAGCCAGAGTAAAATTCTCTTGGCCCACTCCTTGTCGGAGTCTTCCATGTCATCGAGTATCCATTGATACGTCTTGTACAGGGTTTTAGGAAGGGAAGCTAAAGCTGTGCGTACTTTCCTCTCCGACTGCTTGTGCGCAATTTCGTCAAGCTGACACTGTGCCATGCGAAACCTATTGCGTTAATTAGTCAGCGCTGGAATCTTGTTTGAAGCATTAGGAGCAATCCGCTTACATCCCGAGGCAGTTTTTAGTTAGCTCTTTGAAAACATCTTCCTTTAGGCCTTCGGAGAACGTCTTGAACTTGCCGTCTGCATCCACCTCTAGGCGGTCTTTAATATATATCGCAATGTCACTGTCGACCTTGCTTCCAACTAGAGCGACTTCATCAATGCCTATCGCGGCCATATTCTGAGCGATGTTGGTTTCGTCGCGACTAGTAGCCATTGTTCTAAGTCGCTTCTCAAGAATATCGGCTCGAGCGAGAGTACCAAGAGTGTCGAAGAAATTTTTTAAGTCCCGGCACTCGTCCACAGCATCAAGGAATAGCACGGTGTTGCGGAACTCGGTCAAAAATCGGAGAAGAACCGCGGTCAACTCCTCCATTGGCGCCAACGTCACATCTCCATGCATCTGCCTCAGCTCGCTCAATAGCACAGAAAGCCCAGGTCTGAGTGAGATACACTGGCGTAGAAGCGCCGTAATCAGGCTGCGAGTTTGTCGTTTTTGTGGCTCCGTAACATCGAAGTAATAGTACAAGACGGTAATTTCAGGTTCTACGACACCAAATCCCTTGTACTGTGCCCCTGGGAGGAACTCATCCAAGATTGAGGACCTAAATGAGCTTTAGAGTTGCGACTCGGGGTGTGCGGGATTGTACTCACAACAGCACGGTTTTTCCTGCGCCCGCTGCGACGGATTAGCGAGTGACCCACCAGTATGATCTCTTTAAGGATTTGAAACCTTGGCCACAGAGCCAAATGTGTCTTTTACCAGCCGATACAGGCTGGACCCAATCACGATACCATTTGTCGTTTTTAAACCATTGTCCAGTTCCCGGACATCGTTCTGAAGTCTTCAAAAAATTGGACCTGTAATCCACGGCTTTGAGCCAAGAGGCTACCGAATCCATCTCACTAGCTTCTCTCTGTTAGAAAATCTCAAAGTTTTGAATACTACAAGCTTACCCTCAGTCTGTTCTTGGGTTCTCTGAACGATCTTATCCACGCTTTTAAGGCGTTCTACGAGCTGGGAATAGTTCGTGTCTTCTTGCTCCTTCATAGATTCGAGATAAATCCTGCTATGGTTACAACCAATCTTTAATTGACCTGTAGAGCTAACCTTATCTTCCCTATAGCATCGTGTACATCCAGTGTGAGTGCCAATGAAAATGTCGATTTATGTCGCTCAATCATTTCTAAAGCACCCTCGAGAGCCTCTTTCTTGAATGGCCAAAGCAGTTTTTGCTTGGCTTTTTGCAACCTATGATGTGATGGATCGAGCTGTTTTTCTAGGGTTGCGAGGTCTTTTTGGCAATGTTCTAGAGCTGGTTGAAGTTCTTGCAGCACGCTACTTGAAACATTATGCAACTGGCTCACCACGTTTTGGAGGGCGCTAATTTCCTGCTGAATCCGAGCCCTCTCTGTGCCATGTTGATAGACTTCACGCGCATAACGAACACATGAAAGAGTAATACTCGCCGACAGCTCAGTTATGGCGATTATTGTTCCTAGCTCCATATTTCGAACTGTATCAGTTGCAGAGTAGTAGAGACTCGTAACAAAGAAAGCAGCCGATTGTGCTGATATGCATGATGAACGAGGGCTAGAGAGAGGGCGGAAGGTTGAAATATGGGGATGCGAGAACAAGCTGAAGCCAAGAAACCCCGCTTTGTGTGGCTGTTGGAGCTGGCAAACTAGCTTCCATTCTTACCGTCGACTTCGGTTGGCGGACCTGTCATCGAGATTCCTCGATGTCGAGAGGCTTCTAGTGCGCATCAAATATGCAGCATCAGTTTTGGGGCTGTCATTTGAAAGGATGTCGCATCATGCCAGCTAGGAGTAGTGGCATGATGAACGAATGGGATGTCTTGGGACAGTTCTGTTTCCAAGAAGATTTCCGTTCTTCGAATGACTACAAGTCCTGTGTTACAGTCTCGATTGGTGAGGATTGAGAAGAGTCAGGACTCGGATTCTGATAGAGAATGCACCATCTGCTATCTCACCTGAATCCTAACTTACTTCGGTGTCTCGCCAAGCGACGGTTCACGTGACCTCTCGCCGCTTTGCTCACCTTTGCCTCACCTCGCGCTCACCCACCCTTCACACGCAGCTTCTACCACCTCACCTCTGCTCACTTACCCCTAGCAGCTCGAAACCACCAATCACTAGCGTGGTGGAGATTTTTGGTTCTCTTCAATTCTCAAGTCATATGACTAACTCACGTGCTTAGCGCGAAAGCCCGAGCTTTGACCCTTTTCCAACAAAATAGATGCACCAGCATCAGGGAGCCGAATTATGCTCCCTCTTCAACGCCACCCAAACGCCATCGAAGTAGATGCGCTAGCGTCCGGGGGCCAATTTTTACTCCCTTTTCAACGCTACTGTCCGTTAAGCGCTATCGAAACGGATGCGCCAACGTCAAGAAGCCAATTTGCTCGCGGTGAGAGCATAATTCGGCTCCCTAACACTAGCGCATCTATTGGAATGACGTGATAATTATCTTGGGACAGTATTTCTCTTGAGACCCCAGGATTCCTGGTAGAATTCTCATAATATCTACGGCCCTTGGAGGGCTATGTGCCATAATGTCCCAAGAATATTAAGAGCAATATTCTTATAAGAGCGATGAGAATCAGATTAAAATGCTTCTTGGCTGCCGGCAGTCAACGGCTCGAACTATATTGGCCCCAGACTGTCCTGTACATGGCTCAGGATAGAAAAGCTCCTCACTTCCTAGGTCATACTGATGGTCGAGGTGTCCCGATCTCCGCCATCATTTTCACGAATTTATTTGGAGCATTGTCCATGATAAATGTCAACACCGATGCTGGAGCAGTGTACCACTACATCGTTAATTTCAGGGGTGTCTCGGCATTCTTGGTTTGGGGAGTCATCTCATTCATCCGTGTCCGATTTAGAAGTGCATGGAAAGCTCAAGGCTGGAGTGTCGACTCACTTCCTTTCAAGTGATTGTGGTATTCTTGGAATGCATACTTCGGGCTTGTAGCCAACATCATTCTTGCTTTCGTACAAGGTTAGACAACACCCTCGCCATTTAATGCAAGGAGCTTTGTTAATACTGTACCCGTATGTTTCTACCATTGTTTCCGATTATCTTTGTGTACAAGCTGATGTTCAAGAAAAGTTCTGGCATTCGCGGGAGATTGATCTGGATACGGGCCCACGGGTGGACGTGGATGAAGAGTCGGAGTCGGAGTACGTGTCAAGTTTAGATGAAGTAGTTTCTGAAGCAAACAAGCCACTCTGGCAATATCTTGCGAGAAACTTCTGAAAGGAGGAATGTTGATTTGATTCGCTTGTCTGATTTGGAAGGAACTTGAAAGCTATGTGTTGGCATAACATATAAATGGCCTTTGAAATGGATGCAGGGATTTGGTTTGCTATTCCGGACCAGGCTTGGCTTTAATACTTGAGGCATCGATACAGAATCGATTCTCGCTAGTATTAATTAGGTATCGCGAGAATCGATCTTATCGATACCGTATCGATTCTTTTTATATTTAAAACCCTTTTTAATTATTTAAATTTTATCTCGTATTTATCTCGTATTCGTATAAAACCCGAAGCACCGCTCTCGCTAAAGGCCCTAATCTTAAGCCGAAAATCGATATTAGATCGATAAAATCGATTCCTAACGATTCTGGCATCGACCCTCATCGATACCGCTTATCGGGTATTAAAGCCAAGCCTGTTCCGGACCTATAATTTAATCATTATGGGGTTGATCCGCCATGGAAAGTTCTCTAAATTCAGGGGGGGATAGTCAACACGTGACTCCATCTATACAGGCTTTGATTGCTTTTGATATTGGCGTAGTGGAGGTGTAGGCGTTGTAACATAGTATGGTGAGGGAGGCGAGCGTTGAGGGTGTTCGTATAATGGTGGTTGGCCAGGTGAGAGGTGTGTTTGGTGGTAAGTCCCGGATGTATGTTCGAACGTTGAGGATCCAGAATGTGCTTGCGAGGAGGGCGGTGATAAGCGGTATGTGATGAAGATTTTCGGAGCTGATAGGCTCTTTGTTAGATGAGGGCTTTGTCATTTTGTGTAGGACAGTCAACGTGGATTTCCGAGAATGAAACTTAAAATAAACTTTATCGAGAAGAACTGTCATCCTGAGGAGAAATGAGGGCTGGTGATGTCAAGCCTAAGAGTTATCGTGTGATCTCATAACGTCTAGGACACGACACTAGCCATCCTAACCCATTTCCCTTCTTATCAATATTGATGCGAAGACTGAACGCACGCAGTGTCAAGGACTATAAGCAGGTGAAAACAATAGATGAATAAGCGTCTACTGACTTTTATATATTCTAACTCTTACAACATTTATTTCCCATCTCAGCGTCCCTCCGCGACCTTCACGCCCGTAAGCGCGTTGCCCTTCACGCTATTCGTCGCTACCGAATGACTAGTCGCCATCTTCCCGTTCATAAGACAATCAACCTCATCCGACCCATTGACTCCATTACTTCCATTTACACCGTTCGTACCATTAGCTTTGACTCCATTCGACCCATTGACCCCATTCCCATTTGTCCCATGAACGCCATTACCATTCAAACTCCTCGCCTTCTTCGCCACAGCCTCAACCACCTTCTCTTCCTCCATCTTCGCATTTTCCGTATACCCCGTATCACTCGTATCAATATAAGCCTCCAGTCCCTCCCCATTCCCCGGATACTCCCTCATAATCTCCTCATACCTTCTAAAAGTAGCATTGATCTTTTTAGTTGAGAAGTTATTTAAGAATATATATATCCCAATCGGATTCGGTATGGTAGCTCTTAATTTCCCATCTTGAGTTTTGAAAATAGTATCTATAATACTCTTTAACATCTCCTTATCGAACTAGTAATAATCTGTAGATAATTATATAGGTGAAAATAAGTTTAAAATCCGTCAATATTCAGCG
This sequence comes from Phialocephala subalpina, assembly GCA_900073065.1. Lineage (NCBI taxonomy): Eukaryota > Fungi > Ascomycota > Leotiomycetes > Helotiales > Mollisiaceae > Phialocephala > Phialocephala subalpina. The sequence continues at coordinate 580,164 of FJOG01000022.1, read as the reverse complement.
TTGGTAATAAGACCGCAATAATTAGCGAGCATAGTAAAATAGGCCATATCGATGGAAATAGTATGATTATAACGAAGTAATGTTTTGAGAACGAGTTCGTGAAGGGGAAACTAGGTATATTTATATACAATAATATAATCGAGGCCGATTTTATACAAATTAGAAGTTTCTAGTTTGAGTATCTTGTGATACTTTCCTTATTAATACGATTTACTGCGTTCTATAATTTCTTATTACTTCCCTTTGCTCGGCCGAAATTCTTCTCGATCAACTCCTCGTAGTATTTGTTTAGAAGGTTAAAAGTATCGAAATAAGAATAAATACTAATCTTAATTAGTTCAACGAGACTATTGCGGATTTGTACTACGGGTAAGGTGCGTAAAAAGGTGGAGTCGAGGAAGATATGGATGGGGGCATAATAGGCGCTTAAACAGTTACTTTTATGTTAATTAAGGCGTCGATTAGATCGATGACGGTAATGGGGACGTGGATAAAGTTTATATTGCGGCGCTAGGCTGCACATGTAAATCTGTGTTGGGATATATTAGAGACCGGTTGCGATAGGTTTATAAAGGAGAAGATTGGGAGAGTGCCTTGAGAGCTAAAGGAGATATTTTTCTTACCCAGCAAAATTGGTCACGAGTCCGCTTCTAACGATTAGGACCGGCTCTTGAGAAGGGTTAATATCACTCCTAATAAGAAAAGGGAGATGGGCTAGAGTATAAACCTTACGATAAATCCCAAACTCGTTCATCGTATCGATAATATTAAGTAACGTCGGTATAATCTTAGCCTTCTCTCTAATCTTCGTTTTATAAATCTTTAATTCGATACCGTAATAGCGGAAATACTTCTCTATCTACTCGCTGTAGATATTGTAAATGTTCAAATCCGTAATTACGAGATAGTGTCTTTATTTCTTGTAGTAGTCGACTAAGTTGGGGTTGAAATGAGAGAAGATTCCGTCGATAAATGTAAAGTCGTATTCGATCTTCTCGTAGTTTTCGACGGAGAAGCAGACGTGCCCAGGAGAGGTGGTCGTCTCGGAGACATTGGCTTTGAGGTCTGACATGGTGAAGGTTTGTAGTTGGTCTGGGCGGACGACAGGCGGGGAAGGCATGGTGTTGAAGGTCAAATGTGAAGGTGTGTTGAATTTGAAGAAGTGTAACTCGGGGATAACATACAAGTTGGGACGATGGGGTTTTAAATCATGGTATGAGACATCATACCTAGGTATGTAATGATGACCTATTGATATGATCATGGCTAGATCATTTTGGTCTAGCTTAAGGCAGTCTGTGAAGCTCCATCAGATTAAGGAGTTTGAGAGTACCTGAACTTGGTAGTTCGGACTCTCAAATTGACAAATGAAGAGACAAGATCTCTCCGAATGTATAGGTGAGACGCAGCTGTGAGACGATCTAGCGCTCTTTACTAGGTAAAACAGCGCGGCGCCAGGGCAGGTCCAAGGACCTCTGGTCTGGGACGATGCATACGGGACCTAAAAAAAACGAGATTCGCGAAGTATGGTCAATCTGGATAATGCGATTGTAAAAAGTAAGAATGCGGGATGAGGTTGGAGTTGATGCAGGTCCCATCCCACTTGGCGGCTTTTTGAAAATGCACTAGACCCCTCACTCCCCACATCGCGGTAAAGACAAATACACCAAGGGACGCGGATATGCACCCAGCCGATTGACAGACTTCAACGGCGCAAGGCTAATCTAGCCTCAAAGGGGTCATGATGCAGCTGTATATACAATAAATGATGACCTCAGGACTTTGGACCAATTGGATTTCTGCTAAATGCCTTGTTTTCTTGACTGCGCGGAACTGATTGCGTGCTCGTAGACATCTTCGGCAAAGAAAAAGGTCTCTGGCAATTCCCAGCAACTGCGAAACGGCAAGAAATCTCATCGGGAAGTCTTAGCTTGCTACTGACCTTCCCAACTACTCAAATATTGTAACACGAATACGAGCCGGCATTCATGTGGAGAAAGACGCGACTCTCACTTCCATAACCCCCTTCGGAAACAATTACGACGAGTCCAAGGCTCACGCCAATCAAGAAGAGATATTCGTAAGTTACTTGACCCAACACTCCGCGACCAAAGCGGTGCTCGACGTCTAGTTTAAACAACGCGCGCGAAACAATCAGACGTGCGTCCATAAAGAGGATGAGCACGAGATGCGCATATGCATAATGCAGAGAGATGAAAGAGATGGTGATGAGAGGAGGAGGATGCGGGGTTTGACAGCCCGACGCGATTTTAAACGCCGATATATCACGTGAACACCGCCAGCCTTAGCGTCTCTGGACATCTCAGGGAAGCTCAACTCTTCTAGATTTTCTTTCCTTCATTCAGACCATTTCGGATTTCGAAGAATGAGACCGTTTTCACTTTATTTGTTCTCGTACCGTTGTTGTTATATTATCTACAAGTCCCATGTATCCATCTTTGCGTTCTGACGGGCTGCGAAGCTGCGTCTGCCAAGTTCCTGCACGAAATCTCACCGGTCTGCTACTTCCCCTACTTTTCTTGAATTCTGTTTGTTATGTTGTTTATCCAGTTGATATTCATCGGACTTGCCTTTCTTCGCATTTAAGTGATGTTGGAGATGGAAAAGAGAGAACATCTTTGGCTTCGGATATCCTGCTTCGCAGCTCAATGCGATCGCCGATGAAGTTTCGGACTTTGTCTCGTCTTCATCGCCAATCCCCTCATTCTCCATTGACGATCCCAGACTCTTCGGCAATAACTTTTTCACGTGTCAACGACGGCGATACAACGTCCTGTATTTCGCGTCGCTAAGACGATGACAGAGGAACTCGCATACAACCTGCGATATTTTTCAGTGTATAAGTATACGTCTTTCCTTCATTTCAGTCGCGCATCATTTCACTCTCAACATTCATATCTTTGCAATACTTCACAGCCGCAATTCTTGCTCTCAGCAACCATAGCACTTCCACAAAGAAATACATTCCAGTCCTCTCAACTCAACACACAATGCCTTCATCCAAAGTCTGGCTCATCACCGGCTCTAACACCGGCCTCGGCCTCGAACTCGCCCTCAAAGCCCTCAAGGAAGGCGACAAAGTAATAGCCGCAATGCGCACGCCCTCCAAATGCCCCCCATTTCTCAAAGATAACGCCAATGTCTCCATCCTCCCCTTCGACCTAAGCTGGACCCAAGACACTATTACCTCTGCCATGAAAACCGCGGTTGACGCATTCGGCCACATCGACATCCTCGTCAACAACGCGGGCTACGCCTACCTGGGCGCAATCGAAGAATCCACCGACGAAGAAACAAAAACCCAATTCGAAATTAACGTCTTCGGCGTGCTGCGCACCATCCGCGCTGCCCTTCCCTACCTCCGCGCCCAGCGGTCCGGGACCATCGTGAATCTCTCATCGGTGGGAGGATTTCACTCATTTCCCGCCAACGGCCTCTACTGCGCGACGAAATTCGCTTTGGAAGGAATCACCGAAGCGTTGGCAGCAGAAGTATCCCCCTTCGGAATCAGGGCCCTGATCGTAGAGCCGGGATATTTCCGCACGGCGTTCCTGGCTAATCCGACCGCGGGAATGAATGTCACGACGCCGATTAAGGATTATGATGGGACGACTGCACATGAGGCTGCGGCTAATATCGAGAAGTATAATGGAAAGCAGCTGGGGAATCCGGTGCTTGGTGCACAGAGGATTTGGGAAGTGGTTAGGGGGGAAGGGATGGCGAAGGGGAAGAAGGAGTTGTTGAGGTTGCCGCTAGGGAGTGATTGTGGGACGATGATGAGGGGGTACGCAGAAGATTTGAGGGAGACGGCGGATGAGTATGAGGAGATTTGGAGGAGTACTGATTTTGTGGAGTGAGTTGGCTTAGGTTGGTTGTGAGTGTCTGCTTTTATCTATATATTCACCATTCACCAGACCAACTTGCTTAGAACGCAATGATGTATACCTATTTGACTCTTGATTAGTATCCGGAACAAAATCCTCCAACCACTCATTCGGCCACATTGACGTGCCCGTTAACAACGCCAGCTATAAGAATTGTCCTCCAATATCTAGTTGATTAGGGTGGAAAGCCACTTTAAGTTCTTATATACAATTTAGTGCATGCTTGTCATCAGCTAATATTCCTGAGACGAGATAATAGAATGAGAGGAGCCTGAGCAGAGCGGGTGTAGCTTCGGTGAATCCGAATTAAATAGAATTACCAGCTAATGGCACGTTCGTATCACAACAGCGAGCGCCAACGTGACGTGGCATCGGAAGATAAAAGTTTCCATGTGAGAGCACAATGTCTGCATTTGGCGCATCCAGTAAGCCATAGACCAAGAACTTCCTTTCCCAGCAAGCTATTCGTTGATTTTCCTGCAGCCTCATTATTTTGTGGCGTTCAATAGCCAATCTTCGAGCGTTGCGTGCTGCAGATAATCAGTAGTGTAACCTGAGAGCTGAACTGCTTTGCAGCCCCACCACGCAGCCTGAAAAAGCAAAGCTACTTTGTTGTCGATCCCAGTCACGGTCTTTCGCCAGTGCACAAGGCTCGCGGCCTTGAATTACCTCTCGAGTGCTCTCAAACTCATCGAAAAACAACACTGTGTCATCTACATTGCCAAGGATGCACAATTCAGGAAACGGGAGCAATCTAGATGTTTGCACATAGCACGAGCTAATATGGAGATTCCCGATGCTATGCAACATAATCCGGCTAACGGCGATGGGGGGGGGGTGCTTGCCGAAACATCGAAAGATGGTGATGGACACCTGCTCGCGGAACGTGATTACAAAGGGTTGTACTTCCACGCAAAGTTGAGGAGCATACAGCGCACCAAGTTCGACAACGATGAAGCGCACCTTCTAGAAATCAAGTCGCATTTCATGAAGCCTTTCTTACGCCGGAATCGCTACCGAGGCGCGAATGTCGATGTCTACGTGAGAAAAGCAGGCGGCGAAGAACCTCGCATAATCAGAATTGCCCCGGAGGCAAATTCTCTTCATGTCTCGGACTTGGAAGTCACCTCTGGCGAAACCATTACAGTCGGAGGAGGAGGGAGCGGCGGCCCAGCGAATGTGAACGTCAATGTCGAGCGCTCTAGTGGAAAGAAAACATCCTATCAAGGCGTGAGAGTTATCCACGGGGTTATCAAGGGTCCCGGTACGGCGTCGTGGAAGTTTTACGAGGACTCGGCCAGCGAGACTGGTTTACCACCAGTCATCAATCTCTTGTTACTCGTGCGCTGTGAAAGCGACTTCTCGCTCGACCTGGACATGTCTGTGCGGTGCAGGAACTTCTGGCGTGTATTGTTGACGAAATCAGCTCCCAAAGACCCAACAAGATCGCCATGTACGATCCCGGATCTTGTCACAATTGAGAAGAAAGTCGGCACTGAAATGACCCAACGGGTTCAGCGGCTGCTCCGAAAAGCGAAGAACCTCACAGAAAGCGAGCATGAACGATTGAAAAACTTCGCAGCAATTTTGGAAGGCGAATTTGCAGATCTCAGCCACCTGAAGAACGGGAACAAGATACTAACGAGCCTGCGGA